>WURS02451208.1:0-14190 GCA_011762765.2 Rhinocypha anisoptera
ACTGTGACAGGTAACAAACCTCCCGATATTTTTTTAAAAAACGATACAGTAGATCGTTCGAAAGATGTGGAAGTTTGGAAGTTTGGAAGTTTGGAAGTTTGGAAGTTTGGAAGGTATTATTAATATTTTTATATACGCACGCATTTGTTCACTACTGTGTACATTTGTTCACTACACGGTGGCGATTGACAGTGGAGGAATACACGTGCTGTCTTTCAGGTCCGTGTTTCACTTTCATATCCGACCGCGAAAGAGTAAAAATTCTCTCATTTGCTATTCAAATTGCATTCTTCGGCGGGGGTTCTGTGCCAAACGTTTCGTTAGGTAAACATCATAACGAGTATTTTTATTTGATTTGTGATTGGGATTCACGAACTGTTTTACTTATGTGTTCATTTATTTAGATATTTTTTTAAAATGTAGCGAAATCCCTAAGTTTATCTCGTCCTTTTTACAGGAGTGATTCTATGCACATCGGTCCACATTAAACTGATTTAATTTCCTCAATCATGGGATCAAATTGTTTTTCCTCCATAATGTTGAATAGTTTGTACCAGATGTCATGAGAATTCAACTACCTAAAAGGATATTTTTTATAGATTTGAATCTAGTCGTAATTTTTGTTTATAATAAACCGAATTACGCGAAATTATCCAAGACAATTTTGTGAAACTCCATTTTAGAGTTGCTGTCGGCATAATAGAATTAAATTGGTGGATAAATGAGGAATCGGATTCGATCGAAATTATGAAAAGTAGCTCCATATTGGCGTTATTTTTTATCAATGTTCGTGTTATTACACATATGGAACGAATGTCTTTTGGTAATAACCTCACCGTTATAAAATTCTTGAAATTTCTAGAAAGCTTCACTTCACCCGCTTATTTTATATAATCTAAAATAACTTATGCGATAAAATAGTAGTATAACAATTCTGGCAAAACAATAGTGTTTTAATGAAATATTCGGAAGAAATCTTCAAATTTATTTCATTTTATCCAAGATCCAAAAGAGGATCATCGATCAAAATTCAATGATGGTAAACCATCAAATGACACCATCAGCTTTAGTTCATCTCAAGTTTCCAAATATCGCTGAAAAGGAGGGTTCCCATTTCGTTCTACTGTCGGAAAATTACTATCATCTGATTCTGTATAGAATCTAATGGCAGTAGTAGTTCTCATAGGTAATGAAATAATTTGGTTCGCTCTGTTTCAAGAAATCAGCATTAAATATAAATGTAGAGGATTAGTGGATGCTTATTTAATAGCCTTATAATAAGAACTGAGAAATGATCGAATTTTCCTTTTTTCAATATTTCTTGTCTTTTTATTTTAGATTGATAAATCATTAGCTAGTATTTAAATGATTCTCTGGATTGATTACCGAAAGTTTATACCCTAGTGACATCGGAATAATTAGCGTTTTAATCACCAAGTGTGATAGCGAAACAACAGATGCACTAGGTTTTTACTTTTAATTACAAAATAACGAAAAGATAGGTAACTTTTTCAAAACGCACGATATACTGTCTTCCGTTGAAATATGACGTGTACATACGCTCCTCCTTATTGAATATAATAATAATAATTTTATTGCTTTCTTAAGACAATGAATACATATCCATATATAAAAAATACAATTTAGAAAGCTTTAGGTAGTCTTAAAGGTTATTTTTGTTTTAAGACTACCATCCATTAAATTAAATTAATATCGTCGAATCTGCTTCACCAATCTTGAACAGCAATAATACAGTAAGTTACAACAAGACTTGGAACCTTATTTACCCAATCAACATAAAATAATAGTAAGGAAGATCTTTCAGGACAATAATACGGACTTCTAACTGACAATGAATATTTTTATTATGCAGTGTAGATTTATTGGGGAGGAAAAATATCTGTAAATTATAGCTAAAAATTAATTTCCTTTGTTACAAAATACTAACAGTCACTGATTATAAATGTTAATTCGGAATCCACTGACTCAATACTTTTAATAATTTTGGGATATGTTAAAAGCAAATGGAAATGTTGAGCAACTGTTCATTACTTTTATTGTGTTCTCCAAAGGGTGACCTGGAGAAATGTTGAATCACCAAGGATAAATTCCTTGGTGTATTGCGATATTTATAATTAGTTAATTACTTGAAAATGATACATATTTCAGCTGAGTCGGTAGAACTAAGCCTTGCAATAACCTTATTAATTCGAGTGTTAAATGTTTTTATTGTTTTTACCACAATTTGGTAAAGATTGACAGGAACAAATGCCCTTGTACTTAAAAGATCTGAAGAATCTCCCTGGTTCCAGCCCATGAAATTGGAATCCATGTGTGTTTCTTTTAAAATATGTTAGTTTCCGCGCCATTATAAAATTAAGAACAAATTTCTGCAGATTATTTTTGTTCTTATTACGTGCTAGTTTCCGAAATACATATTGATAATACCGCTTTTACATTCGTCGTATAACGAGGAATAGGTCTTGCGGTTTTAGACGTCATTAAAATTGTAAACTCAAATTACCAAAGTCTTATTGGAATAAATGTGCTATAATTTGTTAGATAAGTTATTACTGGCCTGTAACTTAGATTTCAATCAATTTCTTCGACATCCTTTGAGAGGAACCATTTAATCTTATTATATGGTATGAAAAATAACTAGCTCCATCCTCACAGCTGTATTCTGCATGGATTTTGTCTTTAATACTGTGGCGATATGTACTTAGTTGGCACATCAGTAGGCAACCTTCCGCCGTTTTCCTGTCATCGTGAAACGGTGAGAGTTTCATTTGATTTTCATTCCTACCACGTGCGGTAGGTATAATATTTCCAGTTAACTTTCATAATTTAATCTGAAAATCCCTCTCTTAAATTACATAATGATCATTATCACTGGTTTACAATCCTAAGATTGGTTTGCATCAGCAGTGCAAAACAGTTTCCACAGTCCAGTCGAGGCTACTCTTTTCAGCATTTCGTAAAAAAGAGGAATCTTGAGTATTTCACCAGCAGCTCGTTGAATTGTCACCTTGGTTTGTCCCTTATTATTTTTCCCGTCAACTGTGCACTCCAGCAGTATTGAGACCAATCCGCTGTGTCTCAGTGGATGACCAACCCATTCTCCTTTCCTCTCTACCATTTTACCCACCAGCCTCGGATTCTCATCTACCCTACGCAGAACTCATTTGTTATTTACTGCATCTACGTCACGCAGTCGTAGTATCTTTTGGCGGTACCCCATTTCAAATGCTGTTAATCCACTTTTTCGGCACATAAGTAACTTTTCCGCCCCACCATCATTAAGTGCCACACTCCAAACAAATAATTTTATAACGAGAATTTTACTTGGCTGTTTTTTTAAACATGTTACCTTGCAGAGATTATTTACTACCACCTAAAATTTCATTCCAGTCTATGTAACTTTCATACTATTACACGATTGATTTTTCTTTATTCGCCGTCACTCCTTCCGTTTCGTTACCCAGTCAGAATTGAAAGAAAAGAAGTCTCGAATGCACTCGCCGTCGATTGATACTACTTCGGATGTTCTAACATTGTCAACGTGCATAAGTCTCTGAAAGCCCATTCACACTCCTGAACTTAAATGTGCATTAGCATTTCAGTTCCCTTTTCAAGTTATTTGAATGCCAGGTCCGTAGGAGTCGCGGATCCCATGACGCATTCAAAGGGTAGTTTCGTCGGGAATAAAGCAAATATAAAAATGGAGGCCTCGTTTGAGCATTTTCGCAGTTGAGGTGGGTTGAAATGTTCGCGAGTCAAGAGAGGAGGAGAAAAATCCAAGGCGGAGGCGGGCGGGGACTGCGTCGAGGCAAGAGGAAGTCCGGAGGAGAGATTTTGTAAGGAGCCGCACGTCCGCGCGAAGGGGGGACTTGTTGATGGCAAAGTAAAACATCCAGGCGAAAGGAATTTCAAGGAGTAAAGTGGGCATTTGGAATACAAGAGCAACACCTTTACGAGTTGACTTCTTTTTTCTCCCTCTCTCTCTTCCCCCCCCCCTCCCCCCCAGGAGAGTGTGTCTTTTACTGCCCGATGAGTAAAATACGGCGTAATGTTTTTGGTATTTCACTTTTATAAAACTTTGCAACTCATTAAATTCGCACGGGATTTTAGCTTTAATGTTAAAGGTCCCTTTCGTTTTGAAATGCATAAGCGAAATTACGGTGCTATTAAAAACTTGTACCAAATGAAAATGACTACAAATGAAGGTTTTAAGAACGTGGATTATTTAGAATTCAGCTCCTGCTTTTCGAAGGAATGTGCAATAGGTTTGAGGAAAAGAAAAAGCTCATTTCTTTAAAATCTTTCTGGTTGAATATGCTTCGTTTTTTTCTCTTTATCAAGGAGAATCAGGGAATCTTTGTGCACTAGTAAATTGAAAAACCATTTATTTAATTTTTCCATAGAAAAAGCATTCCTTTAATTTTCGGTTTCTCGCGTGAAAAGGATTATATATCATAATAAGTAATTCTCAAAGAATAAATATAACCCATTATACTTTCAGTAGTCTAAATTCATATTTGATCTACTACGGAATCAATTCCTCCGTTAAAATTGTAAGATGAGAAAAATGCATTACAGTCAAAACGAAATATTTACCACGACTTGAGTTTAGCCTTAAGGACAACATCAGTATGGATATCTACCTTTGTCATGATCTTTCTTTCGAAAAAAAGTACGTCATATTAAGTAAACTTTATAAAAGAGACAACCAACCCGGCGGTCGCGGATTCGAATCCCGACTATGTGCATTTCTCTATCCTCACCTGGGGCATGGATGTGTGTGATTCGTCATTGTTATTAAACATTTTATGGTGTCCATTGTAATTGGCCTCTTAGTGCTGTTTGTGGGTGATTTTAAAATAATTAAATATTTAATTTTCAATATAAATCATATAGAATTCTAAGAAAAGTAAAATGTTATGTTAGATCGTTCTTTATAACATTATTAATATATTGGCGACACTTTTACCATCCACGTTCATTTGATTCATAAGACAAATTCAAACCTAATTTTATTTTTTATTTTAATAAGACGCTATGTTTTTTTAATTTTACGATGGTTTTTCGAAGGTGAAATACCAAAATAAATAGCAATTATCAATTTTAAAAAGCCGAATGGTATTTAAAAAATGTTTTTCGTAATTAGATACATGGCCAACAAGTACCTATTAGTTGGAATCATAGATGATAAGGCCATCCCTCTGAATTTTCAAGAAATTCAGTTATCCGCAATTCATTGCAAAGTGATGGGACATGTCGTAGCCTAAGACTTAAGACCTAAGTCATCATAGCCTAAGACTTGAAGAGACATGTTTTCTAATTTATAGTTTCAACCCGTTGCACGTCCTCGTTGTAATTTATTACGTTAACTCTATTGGACACGGAGTTGCAGAAAGTTATTGTTCTTGAGTTCTTGAGGAACTTTTAGATGCCTGTCTTAAAACATGCCAACCTAATGTTAGAGTTGAAATGTACTATTACTTTTTTATCAGATCTTGTTATTCCGTTTTTAGGAACTTCCCTACTTTGTTCCATTGTCCTACTTAGGTTACCTCGTTGATAAATGTATCTACTAATTTTTGATACTCTTTGTTCCCATCAAAGCTAATAGATTCCATTCAGCTATCCCCTGCCCTTTTAATACTATGGAATTCCCCATGTTATAATTAAATTATTGACTGAGTCCGCGTCCGCTCCCGGATAGCTTTTGTAGTTTAAAAAACTTTCTAAATCTTTGCGTATCCATGATGTAGTCCAGCTGCTCTCTCCCTCTAACTCTCGGTGCCTTCCAATTGTACCTGCGGCTCTTGTGGTGTTTTAACCACGTGTTTGTTACTTCCAAACTCCTCTTACAGATTTCTACTAAGTTCTTCCCACGGTCCTTTCTCACTAACCCTACTATTCTATTCCCTATGAAGAAGGAACAGATGCTTTCCCGGCTTATTGAATTGTTGAAGGTTATTCGGGTGTTCCACTGGGTCACACTCAGAATTTCTGCCGACGTTTCGATGGACGAGTCGTCCATCATCCTCAGATTTCCCCTTCCCTTTCCTTCTTTTCCTTCACCCACGATGTAATTCCAGTTCCCCAACACTCCAATATTCTTAATTTCAGATATTTTATCAATCACTTTGTCAATCTGATCATACACCTCGGCTACATCTTCCTCCTGGTGACCATCCTCTAGGCTTATATATCTGGGATAGAACTATGTTAGTTGTATCAGTTTTTACTTCCACCATTATTACTGTAACCTGTTCATTACTTACTACCTTTCTTCCAAGTTTCTGGATCAGAAGTATGGCTACCCCACGCTGACTACTCTTCCTTCCTCCTTAGATTATCATATAGCTATCGCTCCAATAATCACCAGTATCTCTCCAACTTACCTTACTCAGCCCTATTCCTACTTTCTCGATCTCGAGCTTTATGTTTTCTAAATTTCCTGACCACAACAACTCAGCGTTACTTTCCACGTGCCCATTCTAAACACTCAACTCCTCTGCAGGTGGTGGTGTCGCAAGTATTTCGTGAGATGACGACAACGGAAGCCTTGCCTCCCCCACTACCGGCCACGGTACCCGCCTCAAATTTAAATATTCCTTTTTTTATAACGTTCGTTTATTCGCTTACTTTTTTATTCGCCACCAATTGCAATCTCTTCAAAAACACTCCAGATCATAAGAGGGACACGGTGGATGACGGTGAGGTACGCCTCCATCTTCCTCCTCCGCCATTTAAGTAAATGTGAAGAAACGAGGTAATTGAAATCATTGACATTTATTCGCATAATGGACTCGATATGGAAATTTATTAATATATTTCGTCACTACAGATATAATTTTAAATTTTACCCAATAAAAATATCTGTCTTTAAGTGTATGAGTCACACAACTCACCAATAGAATCCATTCTCTTGGATCAATATGAAAATTTCATTCAATAATGTAATTATTTTTCATGTTTAACAAGGAACTCATGTCCCTAGACTTGCCCTTCCCAAAATACTCTTCATGTCTTCATTTATTACTTATTATATCACAAAAACTTTTACAGAAGTCCACAGTAAAATTATTCAAGCCCAACCCGAGATTTGACGTGAACAACGTCATCATCAGGTCTGATGATGTTATAAACGTCGATACCTTGGTTTGCTAGAAAATTTTACTGTATGCGACTGTACAAGTATTTTGCAATCTAATAAAGTATGCGATGGTACCAAAAAGTATTGCTACTCATTAAAACATGTCGTTTCACATTTATTAAAAATGTTTTTTTGACATTTTTATTAGATTTTTTATCAATGTCTTCTTTGCGCATAATATTATGTAACTTCAGCGTTGTTGCTACTTACATAACACACTTCAAAATATATATTAAATCCTGATTTTTTATGAGTATCAAGTTTTAAAACACGACTGAGAGACCTCGATGAAGAAGAAAATTAACTGACATCAGAGTCCAGAAGAATTTTATTCTCTATTTCCGGCTTCATCGTCTGCCAAAGCCGTAGCGTTCCAGGTATATTCGGAGTCAATACTCTGCCAAGAATAGTTTTTGTTGTTCATTTATCTGGCATTATATTGAAGGGGTGAAAGATAAATCACAATTTCCGGATTCTAATCCTATGTTTCTTTAAAACCCTGCTCATAAATCGTTCCACACACATTTCTCTCCCGGATTGTCCTTCTTGAAAAATGTGACTGATCAAACCATTTGCATCCAGTTATAAGTCGAATACAAACGTTCCGATTCGAAACACCGTGGATTTTTTTCTTTCATTTTTATCATCAGTATTTTCAAATGATTTATTTTTTTCATGAATTCCCCCTTGTTATTCATCAGTATATACGATAGATTCAAAAGAAGAAATTGATATAATTTGAGCATTGTGAATACGATGTTATTTATAATTATCAAATAAATTGAAATTTTAATCCTGGCAGTAAAAAGCTTGTTTTCATGCATTTCTTTGCTCACCGATACAGATGCATTCACATAATTGAAAAAAACTTCTAAACACTTTTTTCGGTGGATCCCAATAATTAAAAAAGTTGTTCCCTTCCCGTAGTGTCTTTTTCTTAATCTTAAATTACTTTGTAATCATAATATATAGCCGACCGAGTTACCCTGGTGGGTAGCGTTCTCGCCGTTTATCCCAAAGGTCGCGGGTTCGAATCCCGCCGAGGGCATGGTTGTTGTGTTCGTCCAGATGGGTTTTTTCTATGACTGGAAGAGGTGCGAAATGACCATAGCCGTCAAAGCACCCTACAAAAAATCAAAAATACTATATAATATATGAACTATTCATATTAATTAAAGAATAAATAATTAATAGAGAAAATTACTGTGGGTTGATATATAACTAAAGTAGATACGAAAAGGGATTTATCGTAAAGCAGACTGAGATAGGTTTGTTTTTTTTTAGTTAAAAAGCGGTAGCGGTCGAATCTCATTCATCAATTTTTTCCTTCACAATCGTTTTAAATTTTTTCCAATAAATTTTGGCTGTAATATACTTCGTGATATTGTGAAATAAAACTAGAAAGTTTATTTTTAAATGTGTGGCTATATGAGGGATTGGATTCTCTTTGAGGAAACTATTCATAGAGAAAAGTTAATTTTTATAATTTTTAAAGGAATTCGATTTAAGCCGAATTTATCATAGATTCGCTTTTTATTATTCTTTCTTCTCTTATTATGGCACCGGAATTATAGTAATAAATTTGTACTACAATTCATTCTTATAACAAAATTCAAATATTCATTGACTTTCAAACATCGTTATAGTGAATTTTTAATAATGCTTATGTAAAAAGATAGCTGAAGAGGTGTTTTTTTTCTGTTAGGTTTACTCAAGTCCTTCTCTTGAACGTTATGCTTTTGGTAGGGCCAGATTCATAACTTCATTCCTTCCATTCTCGAAATATCTTTTTTGTAAGTAATTTTTGCATTTTAAACTTTTTTTGCACATAATTCAATACATACTACAGTGATATAATGAAAAAGGTGATGTCATGTCATCTTCCCGAGAGTATTTCCACGCTAAAATTTGCAACCGTGTGCATATAATGCTAATTAAAATAGTATGTTTCTCATTAGCATACTTATGCTAGTGATACTTTTAAATTTTTACTGAAATCAGTGAATTTCCTTTTGGGAAATATTAGAATAATTTATTTGGTATACCTTCTTAGAGAGATACAATATAGGGAGTCCTGGATTGAGAATATACACATTATAATCCTATTATGCTTGTATGAACCACGTTTAAAAATGTTTTTCATATTGTCTTAAAATAAGTCATATATGATCAGATACGGAATTTTTCTTATCATACCCTGATATATTGGTTGCCTTTTTTAAGAATAAAATACTATTTATTTATGTATAACAATACCAAATTGTATGAAAAAGGAAAAATGGCGTTTCCATCAGGTGAATTCGAAGTTGTGTTATCGGGTAAACGATGGGTACACGTACCTTGTGAAATGATTTACAATGAATTTCTTAAGAGAAGAGTTTTCATTCATTTATTGCCGTAATTATCACATATGATATGATGATACATATGATATGTACATGTGATAATCTTGCCACATAATCAAATCATCATCATGTAAGGTATAATGTGAGTGCGTGGCATACAGTCTCTGGCCATTGTTGATTAATAAAGATGATGAAATTCTCATAGATTGAGATCTGCTCAAATAGCATCTTTGAAAAGTCTTCTGGAGTACCGAATGTGGATTATTTGTTCGTCATGATACTTATTGTCGTCAGCATTGTCAGGCATATTTACTCGATGACCAGATGGTAATAGAACAGAGCAATCGTATATGCCTATTATTTCGATTTTATTTCGCTTCGTCCACTCTAAACTCAAAATTAATATCAGTATTAATTAATATTAAAGTTTAAAATGCTGATTTTTTTTCATGGATTACCACACCTTGTATTCATGAGCACTGCACCTCTGCAATCGATAAAAGGGCCGTTTGTCAGTAACTACCATATTTCCGTCTTTTAGGGGATGCTCTTAAAGTTCCAGGTTGCCTAACTCTGGATATTCCGTCTGGGTGTCCACTTGGTCGATTTTCGCAGAGATCTCTCCCTCCCTCTCTCTCTCTTTCAAGCGTGCTATTCACCGAGACCAAGAATGGCGTCGGCTACCTCGCGGAGGCGAGGCTCTCCAAATGCTTTGAGATGGAAAAAAACTTTTCACTTAAGAGTACACAAGAGTTTCTCCGAGTGTCAATAATACTGAATTCATCAAGGCACTTTTTACTGTGACTCGAGAGCAAAGGTCTTGAGTTAAGATACGGTGGCGGTGAGGCATTCAAGGAATGGAGGAATGGCCTCTTCATCCTAGATTTTCCGAGATAGTTTCATCAAAAATTGTTTTGACAAAAAGTCATACCTTACTCAAATTCACTATTTTGCTGAAGAATATTACACATGTAGTATTAACCTAAGTTACAGAAAAATCTTTTTATTCCATTAAGTTTTTTATGAAACCTACCTCGAAATTATTCGTTTCTTAAATAAGCCTTAGCCTACGGGTAGTTCTGGCGTTAGTAAAACTGGCTACCTACTTAGCACTCCGTTACTACAGTGTGTTCTAGAATTCTATGGTCATTGGCTGAAAGTATAATTTGGATTTTTCTACTGCCCGCTTTGTACTCCTATTAATGTCACACCCTGCTTAATTAATATCCTCAGAATTTATGTAGGTATATATAGCTTCGGAAGCCTCCTAAAACTTGTAAGCGTTAGTAATATAATTTATCAGAATTCTTCCTTTTACTGGTAAAACACCTATAAGCCTATACCATGAATAATATTCAAACGACAATGACGATCATAAATATTGTCTAAGATTTCCTGAGTTAGAAATTTTAACCAATCATAATGTCGATCAATCCTAACCAATCGAAGCTATAAGTGAAATGACTTCTAGCAAATATCCCTTGCTCATGATGAGATAAGAATCATTTGGTTACTTGAAACCATTAAGTGTGCATCTAAAAGTTAATCACTTTTAGAAATTGCTAATATATTATAATACTAAAGCAAAATTAATTGCCTGATTTAAAGTTGAAAAGGGAACTAGGTCTCAAAGTACAGTTACTTGAATAATTCTTATACCTGTAGGAGTCTCGCTTAGTAATTTTTTTAAGTGCCCACAAGAAAATTTATTAATTAAACAAAGGTGACTGTTGCTAGGTTCATGACAACATTATTATATTATGGCATTGGGCAGCTTCTGCTGTGAACAATTTTAATATGGAAAGACAAGATACGGGAAATATATGAAAGTATGCCGGTTACTAAAGTATTGCTTTTGAATATCTCAATTTTACTCTCGGGTAAGATGTTTCATAAAAGATGTTTTATGCTTTATTTTATTCAAGATCAAAACATTAAGGCTTAGAAAGTATACTAATTCTGATATTCGGTATGCGTAAAAAGAATAAAGGCACGCAGAAGTAATTTTATATTTCCGGACATCATGGTGGAATGAGAAAATCCTGCAGTTATTCATTCAAAAGAAAAATATTTACTGAGTAATTATTATAATTCATTATTATATATTTAATTAGGAAAACATTTTTATTGACTCCTTAGACTTGCGATAGTAGGCTATTATAATCCGTTCACTTTAAGTGACGGTTTTTATTATGGTTTTATTTTAAACGACGCCACAATTTGGAGATATGAATGCTGAAGAATTAGTACATTGATATTTTTAACCTTTGTTTGCATAGCGCTTGGAATAAACCTTGAATAATAGCCCTTATCTTTGGAAAAATTTGTGTAATATAATTGTTCCAAGAAATTGTTGCGATTTCCATTACGGTGATAATGAAATAATAGACGGATAAAAATTTTGAAAACATATTATTGGTTAGTTTTTAGTCCAAACTGCAGTTCTTCATTCATCTCCTCTAGTAGCTTTTCTCGACCTTTTACCTTTCACGTTATGATTGTAACTCCTGCTAGCTCCTTATTGCTGGTCATTACCTAAGGCCAGTCTTCCAACCTATCTACCCTTCGGTTTCCCTCTTACAAGATCCCCTTATTCTTTCTTCCTAAAGTGTACACTTTAATAAGAATAAAGGTTAGAAAAAGAATGTAGATGGTAACCTGGTTTCTATTATAAAAATTTGATTTAAAGAACCAGATTTTATAATCGGTAAACTGACTCTGATTGTCATCATGTTTGGTGCACGTAGAGTAAAAATAATCATATTTCGGATGAGATATCGAGAAGCTTAAATGATAATTTAGGTAACATTATATTTACGTTGAATTTCTATCAACTTTTAATCATCTTTCAACTATTAAACGGTATTAATTAAAACCACAACTTGTTGTGAATATTAATATCTGCCAGAGGTTATAGTAGAACGGTGAATAGCATATAATTTGTAGCATTTTTATTCTGGAAAGAAATTCTCCTTGTTTATTGATTCTAATCTTTAAAGAATTGGAAAGGCCATGTTATATTATCAGTAGTTAATTATTGTAATTTTTCTCACGAGGGCTACTAAACAAATAAATGCTTGAATGATTATACGAAACCTTAAATCCAACCTCAAACGTGGGTATTTAGCATTTTCTTTAAACATTTTTTATATTCTGCAATAAGTCTCCTTTATCAGTTGTATTTATTCTTCGTTGCTCCTGTAATTCGCCTTTTTTACTTCAGATTCACATTATTTTAAAAAATCATGAATCCAAGCGATTCCAATCTGATGACACATCGTTATAAATACATTACGTCGTGCCCGACAATACGAGTATAAGAACTTTCTATAATGCACCATTGTACAGGACTGACACGAGAATATCGCATTTCTAAGGATGGAATAGAACCTCCCAATCTTTAAAATGTCTTGAATAATGACTACGAAATCTCTTTCCAGCGATTTTGAAAGAAAACCCCCCATATTCCGTGGTTATGAAAAGTGTAGCAAGTGCTTCTTATTGCTTTTTTTTATGGGAGCGTGCTACCCTATAATTAGCATTTGACGGAAAGGCGGAACCCTTTTTATTGCGATAGACCTACCGATAAACTCCCAGAATATTAGAGCTTTTTATTGATAATCAAGCGAGGGAAAATTCTTTTTCTTTCCGGGTTTCCTGAACCGAGACGCGAAATTCACGCACCCCAGATACCTCAAAATCTCGAGACACGAAGCAATAAGTGTAACAAATTTTCTCGTTCGAAGGGAGGAAAAATATTTACGAAAGCTCTTAGAAATGCCAAGTTTGAAATGGTCCTTTGGCGTGTGCCCACGCTCCGAGTGTGTCCAACGCCGCGAAAGGTAATGCCCTTGGGTGCGGGAGCGCCGCTCACGAGGCGCCGTTTTGAGATCGCTGTCTCCGCGAGGTTGCGAGCGTGATTATTTTCGGGGAGGAGAGTGCACAGGGCAGATAAAACAGTGTGAGTGACGCAATGCGATTGCCCGGTTTGCGTTAAATGCCAGCGTTCTCATCTTACTCTTGGGTCGCGTAAATGCCGCCATGTTGGTGTCCTGGTTGCATGTTTGGGGGGAGGAAAGAGTTTGTATCTCATCTGTTCCCTTCATTTGTCCGTTAAAGTGGGGAGTAAATGTGAAACAGTTATCTAATGAAACTTCACTCCACTTTTCTTGATATATCTACGCTACGTGGCCGCCGGCAAGAAAGTGGTTGAAAGCATTCTTTGCAAAAAAGTATCCAAACGAGGAGTAACAAAAAAAATGCCTTTAAAATTATATTTCTTACACTAGGAAAAACTTAAGGGGCCGCGTTATAATCAAATTTTATTGCGTATATTTATTTACGGCATTTAAAATGTGTTAATAATATTTGAATAATACCGACCTAGCAATAGTACTAACAACGCAAATATTTTAAATAACTGTATGCATTTTAATAATCGTTCTTCCATAATTCCATTGGTGAGAGTTAAACACTGACTCCCGGGATAAATTGTAACAGTAACTAGTTTGAACGAACAAAAATCCGGAAAAGTAAGTAATTATATCTTAAATTTCTTTTTTTTAAACCTTCGATATACGACGTGTGACGAATGGTAACATGAATGATAACATCTTTGGGCCACACTTTGTTTAAACTGCAATTATATATATATATATATATATATATATATTGTAGATT
>WURS02451219.1:0-14190 GCA_011762765.2 Rhinocypha anisoptera
TCCACACGCCGTGGGTTTAGTACTAGGTGAGCTCTACCCTCACTTAACATACCAACCTTCGGGTTGATCACTGTGGTATAATATTTGATGTCTATAATTAATTGTGCCCGTATGTATTTCAGTATCTAATCGTCAAATACAGCGAAAAAACCATTATGAAAAATAATTTAGGTTTCCTTGAAGTATTAACATATGTTTTTATCCATTATTTGAAGGAATTATGCCAATTTTTCAAATTTATATAGCTTGAATGAATTAAGTTTTTGAACAATCTGTCGTGAGATTACTAAAAATCAATATTATTACAATTTAATGTTCCGTAAGTTTTACTAGGTAGTTCTAATTTGGCGTTTAACAATTAAAATTTTATTTAAAAATTTTCAGAAGATGATCAAATTAAAATTACAGGATAAATGTATGACAGCAAGTGAGTTCCATTCTTATATTAATATTCAACTTCCCAGAAGATGCCTTATTTTGTCCACGTAGAAAACAAAATTAATAACGTCAATTTTTTTCCTTTTCTTCGAAACCAAGCGAAAGGAAGCAACCCACTCCTCTTCCTTAATCCATCATCCTGACATGCGTCTCCCTTGGCAGGGTACTCTTTTCAATTTTCGTCCCTCGCCTGCGTAAACACATACTGCAGCGGAGCCATAGTGGAGCTAATTTGCATCGAAGGAAATGACCTGCATGGCAGCCATTTCCTCGGTCCTTAAGTCTCGTCGAGAAACCGGAAATATCTCGAATCTTCAGGTAGTGGGGAAGGGGGGGGGGGGAATTTCGGGTGGTTGGTACTGTTTCCATTATAGGACCGCTATCCGTTCTGCACTGGAACTCCTAGGACGGAAACTCATTTTGTGAAAACCTTAAGTGTAAAAAAATAAATAAAATCTGGATCTAGGTAGACTGAAATTTAATGTCAATATAAAAGGGAAAGAGAGAAATAAGACCATTGAGAGTGTGTTCCAATTATTTTTTTTTTGCTTTGAACGGGTGGATTCGTTCCCCTAAAAAATAAAAGTCAAAAGCATTATCTTCTTATATAAGGGGAAACAAATCTCTGAGCCATCATCATTCCCTGTTATTAGCGTTCCGCCAGACTCTCCTCCGCCCCCCCTCCGTGTGTACATCCCAAAGGAGCACGATGAGGCGAAATCATATAAAACGCTGCGGGAGGATATTGAAGATATCCTGAGGGAAGGAGAACGGTTGGGGGAGGGTGGTGGAGGCAGGGAGGGAAGGTGGGGAGGGCGAGACGGGTAGGAGAGAGAGAAAGAGAGACCATGGAGACCATAGAGAAAGGAGAGAAGCATTGGAGGGTCGAGTGAGATCAAAAAAAGAAATCCGAATGACGAGTGACATAAGGGGACGGTGGAGGATTTTTTTTGTCGTTTGAAAGGAAGGATAGAGTGGCTTAGTAAAGCCTTGGTGGGATGTTGCATCCTTATGTAAAATTGCCGAAAAGAGTTTTCGCAGCTTCCAAGCAAAGGGTATTCTTCATAAAAAAGATTCTATCTGGTCCCTATTGTCTGATGCAATGCTGCAATTAGATAGCCATATATTTTCATGCTTGGAGTATCATATAAACCATAGTATGCAACCCGAAGTTTGGTACATTATCGAGGGTTGAGCTCACCTAGTACTTAGCCCACGGCATGTGGAAATTCACACATCAGGGAAGAGGCGCCAGTTCCTTTTTTCCTCGTGCTGCCTGTGGTTTCCCATGAAGATGTGGTACCCGAAAAATCACTGTTTGGGTTTAGCTGGAGATGTCCTGCGTCGTCACCGAGTCACGAACCCAGGTCCCCCGGTCAGTATCAAGCACTCTACCCACTGACCTCGAGGATCATATACTGAACCAAAATCCTATTGACAATCATAGAATTTTAATAAGAAGTGTGCTTTTGGAGTACTTTAATATTAGATTTTACCATGTTGCAAAACGTATCACCAAAAGCTTAACAGCAAATGAAAGACAAGTCAGCAATAAAGTAATGCTTTCAGTGAATATTAATTTGAATGAGTTTAAATTTATTAATTATATTTTTCTAATCTTCTCTATTTAATTTTACTAATATGACAATTGTCTGTCAACCTACTCTCAAGGGTCACACTGGTGATATCACGATGAAGGGTGATAGTATTCGTTTATTTACCTCTCTAAGTACAACAGTATTCTTAAGATACTATACTAGTTATTGTTAGTATAACAATGTATCACATAGTACAGAATCCAATATGGTATGTTTGACTACATTGTAAATGTAAGTGAGTTGACTGCCCCTGGTTGTGGTGTCAGTAAAGCTAAGTAGTTCGCGAGACATCATGGAGAGAAGTTGTTTATTTCACACAACCTCACTGATTTTTACCAGGGATAGCAGCGAAATCCCATCGGGATGGTTGGACTCTCCGAAAGACTAATAGGTTATGGGCCCAGGGAGCAGCTTCAGCGCAGAGTGTTTGTGAGGTGCCGTGTGGTGTAATTACTTCAGTTCATGGGAGATAGCACGTCATTACGAACTTAACAATCAAAATGACGGACGAGATGTCTGAACTCAGGGAGAAGACCTTCACAATACCAAAACTCACACGGAAGAATTATAACGGGTGGAAGGCAAGAGTAAAGTCTGAAATGCTCTTAAGGGACTGCTGGGAGGCGATCATTGGATATGAAGATTTGGTCGGTGCCGTATCATCGCAGGGAGAGGTTAGAAAAAAGGTGAGGTCTAACCTCATTGCTTTGTCCCTTATTAAGAGAAGTGTGAGTGATGAATTGATTAATGACATCACGGTTGATTAACAATTAATCATGGACTGTGAAGAGGCGTGGGAAATTCTTGATAAAGTGTGCAATGAAAGTTCATTGTATGGGGCCACATTGAAATTGAGGGAACTTACAAGTTTGGTGAAAACGGAGGATATGAGCGTACAGGATTACTGCAATAAAATTGTGAACATAAACAGACTCCTTATTAAAAACGACATGGGCTTTAATGATAAGCAGCTAGCTGCAATTTGCCTGATGGGACGTCCAAAGGATAAATATGAAATAACTGTGAAAACTCTCACGGCTCAACTGCAGAATATGGAAGTAGTGATTGTGAAACAGTACCTGCTGGAAGAAGAAGAGGGACAAGGGAAGCTAGAGGAAAGTAAACATCTCGCGCTTAAAACATCTTGGAATAAGAGAGAGAAACCGACTCAGAAATCCGTAGGTCAGGAAGTCAGAAATACCGTAGGTAACAGCTGTGATGATGAGCTGAGCAGTGATAGCGAAGTGAGATCAAGGCCCCGCAGGGTTAAGCCTCGGCGTAAACAAACATTTTGGTGCTATGCGTGTGGAATAGAGGGACACATTGCAGTAAATTGTCCTAAGCGTTTGGAACTTGAGGGGAAGGCAGATGTCAAGAATGCATCAGCCTCAGTGGTCACCAGGGAGCATGTTTCGTTATGTGCAAGGAGAAATGTTCCGAGTAACAGAGGAGTATGGTTACTTGTTTGCGGTGCCTCCGACCATATGACACATAGTAGAGACCTTATGCATGACTTTCAGGAATTGAGTGGCGAGGTGGAGTTAGGGGACGGAGCCCCTTTAAGAATTAGAGTGAAAGGCAAAGTCACCCTCCAAATGTCTGAAGAGTGCGAGGGAAAGACATTAAGAGTTTAAGGAGGTCCTATAATTACCAGATTTGAGTGATAATTTGATTTCCCAGGGCCAGATAGAGGAGAAAGGGTAAAAATAGAAGCTCATGAGTGGAAGTCAAAGATACTGATGGGCGATCAGTTACTGTTCCAGGCCCACAGAGTCTACAGAATGTACTACATTACAACACAACAAGATGACAATTGGTGATATTAAGTCTGAGTATGACGACCAGAAGAAGAAAGCACCAAAGGTGTCCTTCTCAACATGGCACAGTAGGCTCGGGCACCACAGTGATAAGGCCTTAACTAAGCTGGAAGTGCTGCAGCCATTCACTTATTCCGACAAGAGGCATAGAGAGACTGAGGAAGAGTGTTTGCCATGCATGCATGAGACGAGATAGATTCCCAGAGGGTGAGGGAGAAAAGGCAGTGGAAGTGCTTGAACGAATCCACTCTGACATCATGGGTCGCATATCTCCTGATTCAATTGGAGGAAAGCACTTCATCATCACCTTTGTCGACGAAGCATCAAGGTACATTACCTTGGAGAGGAAGAGTTACCTTCAAGTCCTTTGAACCTCTGCACACCATTGGAAAAGTGGAAGGGAAGAACACTTCAAAAGAGTGACGTGGGATATTGTTAACAAGGAATCAATATCCCCGAATATCCCTTGTCAACAAGTGTTTCACAGAAATTGTAACCTAATAACCAACAATCATGTCTCAATTGACACAAGAAAAAGTTTTGTCGAAACCCTCTGATGAAGTGTGCTCACATACGGTTGTGGCCAGGAAAAAGATGTTAAAACTAAAGAAATAAAATGCAATACTGACCACTTACTGCAGAAACATGGTTTTGGAGAAAAATTATGAAAACATTGGTTCATAAACTCCTGCTAGAAGTAAATGAAAGGAGAACACCCTTATAAACAATCCACCTAAGAAAAATCAAACTTATTATTACAATTCCTATGGGGAGGTGAAAGCAACAGCTTCAGCCAGATGAGTGGCTGCAACAAGGAAATGACTTTGATTTCTGTCCTGTAATATAGCCGTGGCTATAATGCATGAACACTTCTTTGTGAGTTGCAAATTATTATGTGTAGTGATTGGTCAAGATTAATTTAAGATTTGATTTTAGATTAATTTCAAGTCATTTTAATTATTGATGCTTCAAAGAAGAGGGGGCAAAAAAGTGTCATAAAAAAATTAACCAAAGATGGTAAATGAGAAACTTAACAGGCCTATTCATAGCTCCATCTACTTCCAGTTGAAGAACATTGGAATAGAAAACTTGTACATTAATATATCCACTCCTCAAGACAAAATAATCCAATAACAAGCTGAAATAAATATTTTATTCTCCTGTTTCTTTGAACCATGTGACAAATGGATGGTTCACAGATTTTCAGGCCAATGATAAAAGATCAGATCCACCAAGAAAAATGAAATGTATGCAGAAAGACTATTTATATAAAAATATAACAGCTAAATTAAAAGGGAAGATTAATTACAATTTTTATAAAAATATAGATTGAATCAAATGTAGGTTATTCCCTGTTATCCGTAATATGTAAGCAGCTCCATATTTATACACAAAATTAAATGTTCATGAAATAGAGACTAAACTGACAATGTATGCATGAGAGCTGTCCATCGATTTTCAAGTAAATGATAAATGCATGATTGAAGAAATGGAAGTGTAAAATAATGAAAATGTATATTTTATTCAGAAAAGATGGCCAAATTCCACTGAAAATGTGAACCAAAAACATTTAAAGAAATTTGGATTGTTATTACAAATATGTATAAATACACAATATTTACAAATCATATACATATATGGAGTCCCAAATGTATTGATGAAACTAGGTACATATCTTTATATTTTACAAGTGAATAAAATTTTCATAAAAAAAGAAAAATGATGTTCATGACTAGGAAAATACCAACTAGAATAAATGAATGAATTTCCTATATTACTTAAGGCATATGGATTTTATAGCACTATCCAGAATGCTCTCATAATTGGAGAAGGAATGGATGAAATTTGTTACAGCTTCTCCAGAAACACCATCATCATTATGAGGTGAATTTTCTGAAAAAGATCACAGAAAGGATTTATTACTCATTCACAATAATAATAACATTTCCTCTTTAAAAAAATACTACTCCAAATAACACAGGTGTACTACAATGTGGCCAATGGGGTAATCAACACAAGTCTACTTCCTCTGTTCATGGCTGAGAGCTTACGTTAAGAAATATATTAATCAACAGAGGTAATTTATAAAAATCAGGAAAAAGATAAGTAATGGCAGCCAGTATAGTCAAACACTAAGAAGAATCCAATACATATGTATTACCTTTTGGAGGTAAGAGGGGGTGGAGAGGTCAGTTGGTGGGTGAAAGAGAGTGAGTTAAATATGTACTTTAATAGATAATAGCTATTGATAACATTTAATTCTGCATTGTTTACTTGGTCACTAAACCAACTTTTGGAAAGGGTAATCACTTCAAAATTCAAGAGATCACTACAACGGGAGGCACAAGCAGAGAGCTAGTTCTGAATACTGTTAATTTCTTGACAGTAGAACTACCACTGAGGACCAGGGTTGATGTTTAAATCACCTGCAAGGAGAACCAAGAGAAAGAGTGAGGAGGTTCCACCCTATTGTAATGACTGGGCTACCCTTTGGACAGTACGCATGAAGGCCATTGCACCAAAAATCGCCCTAACTAGTGCCATAATTAAAATGATCATTGAAATCCTTTACACAGGGTAAATTACAAAATAAATTGATGGAATATTTTTGAAAGAGTATAGGAGAGAGAAATGCAACCAGTATAAAGGCCATGTATCACACAGACTAGTGAGGGCACGAGCAAGAGCCAGTGGCCATCTTGACCTTGAAGGGGCAGAAGATAATGCTATACTATGTAAAATGACTAAATTGCACTTAGTTTTTGTAAACATCTATGCTAGATGAAAATATAAATATATGAAAGAATATATTTTCATATAAACTAACTGAACTAAAAAATAAGGAATTAACTTATACACCATTTTAACTTCAAGCATCAATAATAAGTATTAGGTGTCTTCCTACTGAAATTAGTTATGTGAATTCCTCTTAACACATTTTAACAGATTCATAACAGCAGATTTTTCAAATACTGCAGAACTCATTGGTCCTGAAAATAATGTCGGAGTCAGCCATGTTATTCAAGTGGGTAGCATGCTCACTGGCAGACCCAAAGGTTGTGGGTTCAAATCCTGCCCAGGATATGGATGTTGTGATTGTCCAGATGGGTTTTTTCTTTGGATTGAAGAGGTGAAAAATGACAATAGCCATTGATGCATCCTATATACAAAAATACTACTCAAAATGTTTGAGTCGAACCTTGAAACATTGGAAAGAAACATGGCCTGGTAGAATGCCCAAGAGAAATCTATCCACTGATCCATCTTCATACTCACTTAACAGGGTTTCAACCAATTCATTAAGCACAGCACACATTTGATGAGTGTTTGTGACCAGGACAGGTAAATATGTAGGAGTTTCAGTCTTGTCATCATGAACATCATTCTTAAAAGCTGATGAATCCCATGTCACAGGCTTGCCTTCCTATAAAAGCAATAACAAAATATACATAAATATGAATAAATAAAAGAAAAGATTGAATAATAGAAATAGTTGTTGAGTGATGTGAACAACTGGGGAAGAACATTAGACCATTAAGAATGTAATAATCAGATTGATCCAAATGACAAACCAAAAATAGATATTAATTCGATTTTAATGAAGAGAAGAAATAAATTTCCCAAATTCATATTTTGTGATGTAAAGCACTTAAGTGTAGGCTCCATAATCTCACAAAATGTACAAAGTTATTTAAATCAAGGATTCACAGTGCATTTTTGCCAAACTGATAATGATTTCATTCCATTTCACTCAGAAATAAAAAATACAAAGTATTTTAAAGTGGTGATGGGTGAAATACATAGATATGATTATTAAGAAAAAAATAGTTTAGTTTCTCTCTCCTTTCCACATGGATAACTTTTTACCTGAACAATATATATTCTAAGAGCACTTATGGACTGCTGAATACTTGAGTTTACTGCTTGAAGAACCGAGTAAATACCTGCACTTTCTTCTACCAAGGATCTATGAGATTCACTAAGTCTCCTTATGCTTTTTCCAAGTACTTGTTCTTTCAATGAAGTTTTCCTAAAGAAACAGAAGAGGTTTTATCAAATGTACAATTTAATGAAAGGTATACCTCTATCTTTTCCATTGATTATCAGGATTCATTCTTAATAATTATGGATTTTGTTACAGGCTGAAAGAAAAAAGTTGATAAAGTATATGTACAAATTGAATAAGTAATTAGAAGAATTCTAAGATTAAGGGCAGATTTCTAGATACTTGAGGTTATTGCATTGTTAATTTCTGATGATAGTTGACACACATGTACATACATTCAGTGTGTACTCATGTTCCTTGGGCTAATAAAATTATTATTATTAAAAAAGAATCAGTAAATGATAGCATGTGGTAAATTGTTCATTATTTCTTTAAGAAATGCAAAATCTTACAATAAATGGAATACATTTGTCCTTAGAATTCCACAAAAAAGATTCAAGCACAGACAAAAACCCATTTTCAACCAAAGGTGATTTTAAGAGGTGAAAGTATAGTTAAACTAATGTTCAACTACAATCCAACAGCTTATCAAAAAATACATCAGTGTCCTGAAGGAAACCTTTTCCTTTCTCTACGACACCAGTAGTTCCCCAGGAAATTTCTTTTTTCCAAAAATTAGTTACTCAGTTTGGGGTTTGATGACGGTATCACCTGGATTCAAATCTCAATCCTCAAATTTAGCAGCTAAGTGATCTACCCACTGCTCTATCAAATCTCCCTTAAGTTTAAATAATATTTTTTTAATGCTGTTGTGTCTGACCAAGCTGTTCCATGACGTTTCTAACTTTACATAGTAAAACTCATCTACAAGATATGTAAGAGGATTAGCTATGCATTATTTTGTCTGAGGAATTTTACTTTCTTAAGTCATCACCAAAACCAATCTGCTTTTTCAGGTCCCTAAGAGCCATTCCTCCTCCAGTCTTTCCTCCTATCCTTTGACCTTCCCTTGTCTTTCATATCCTATTTCACTCTTATATATCTATCATCTTGACTATCTCCTAACTTTCTTCACTTTTCTATTCACAGTATCTTCCATAACATCCTTCAGTAAACACTTTCTTTTTCGAAGAAGGAATGGGTGCTTTCCCAGCATGTTGCATTGAAGAAGGCTATTCCGGTTCTCCACCAGGTCACACACTGCATTGCTGCCGACATTTGGATGAGCGAGTAGTCCATCATCCTAAGGGTTTGAGATCCAACCTTGAAGAGTATGTGACCCAGTGGAGAACTCTAATAACTTTCTTTTTCCTCTTGATAATTTTTGTCACTAGCATTCATCCTCATTCATCCACCTAAAAACTTCCCTATTCCTTACTTTGTTCATTGTACCAGGTGCCTGACATTCTTCTTCATGTCCGCTTCTTGAAGAATTTAAATTTTCTCGTCATTTTGAGTACTCTGTTTTTTAAAGTCACATAAAAATACACTCTAGAGCAAGCACTTTACAATCGTCTCCTCATTTCAATGCCTATGTAGGCACTAAGTAATTTCCACATTTCCTAAATTCTTCCTTGGACATTCATATTCTTACACTTACTTCCCCAGTCCTCCATCTACCCCTCATATAGGTACTTAAACTTTTTCACCAGCTATAGTTTCATGTTTTTAATAAACACTTCCATCAATTCAGCTTCTACTCTCTTCACTTATTTATCTTATTTATTTATCTTATCTTATTTATTTATGTCTTATTTTGCTTTTAGAACATACTTTTCTTCCTTCAGTTGTTCCAACATTAACCTTATATTTTTTGTACTTTCTGCCAAGAGTATTGGGTTATGAGAAGGGCATAAATGATTCTATTCCCTCCCATCTTGATCACTCCTTTGTTTTGATTCCAAGGTCACATGTGGGTTAAACAGAGTTGGTGATAAACAACATCCCTACCTCACTAATTGTCCTATTCAAAGCCATTCTATTCACTGATATTGTATCCTTATGACTGTTGTCATTACTTATTAGCCTTCTGTCCCTCCAAACTACCCCATTTTCCTTTAATCTAGCTATAAGCCTTTTAAGTGGAAGTTGCAAGTTGTCCTCATTTCTTAGATAAACCTTTTCTCTTGAACACAATCACAAACCTTCTCAAGGTCTACAAAATGAAGATCAAACTTCTACATTTATCTATATATCCTTCTGAAATTATGACCACACCCATGGCATCTTTTGTCCCAATTTATCTCATCAATTTGATGTTTTCCGCCAAAGTGTCTTCCATTTTCCCATTATAATCCTACTTGAAAATTCTATAAATGTGGCTATATCATTGCCTCTGAATAACTCGTTCTTCTCTGGTTATCCTCTGCTATTGTACAATTGTGTTGTAAATTTACAATTAACTCTTTCAGGCCAGAGCCCTAAACTGGTATAAAGTCCTTGCATACAAGTGTGAGAGAAAATAAAGTAAAAATTTTCAAAAAAGGTTGTTTATAATGCTGGGATGATTCTATATCGGTCATATGGCACAAAAGGGTTAAACAAAGGACCAAAATTCAATTTCAATATAGCCTTAACATGAATCCTTAGCATTTATCATAACAAATTAATTTTAACCCAAATTCTTATGGAAAAAATGGACCAAAGGGATTTACCTAACATATCCTGCATTCTGTTACATAATATTGTACACCATTGTATTTTTCAATTATTTTAAAAAGTCAAAGATGAAGAATTACAGAGATATTTAGCATTTACATTTTTTCTAGGTTTCAATTGACCAAAAAAAATCGAAAATTTAATGAAGTTAATAAAGGGTGAAGTCATGGTAGCCAAGAGTGCTTAGACGCTGAGTGTTGGACTGGGGGTTCAAACCCCAGTGACTCCTCTGGACATCTAGTTAACCACAGCTGAGAGTGATTTTCTGGATACCACATTTTCCTGGGAAATCACATGCAGCACAGGGAGAGGAACTAGCCCCCTATGTTGCCCTAATGTATAAATTTTCACACACCACCACACCACTAATTATCTTTTATGTATATCTCTGCACTCTACTTTTTTTACAACATCCTCATTGGTTACTCAATGGCATGGATGAATATAGACTATCTATCTATCTTAGTACTAAAGGAGATCTACCCTCACCAATCAAACCTACCCTAGGGTTGATCATTGTGGTAATAGCATCCGGATCATACAACCAAAACATATCTTACTTCTTATTAAGCTCAAGTTCAGTTTTTAGATGATTGTTGAGGATTTGGATACTAGGTCCTTCCATTAACTCTCCATTTTTCTTTGTTTTTGAGGAAGCAGCAGACATTATTTTTCTCAGTTCATCTTTGAGAGAATAAGCTTCTTGGTGTGCCTTCTGCAGGGTCATTCTCTCCAACTGGAACAACCTTTGCCACTTCAACCTCTCTTCCAAACCCTGAAATATATGCATAGATATGTATGTATGTCTAGAAATTATGGATATTATTCTAAGTACATGACTCTGTCTTTCAAAGAGATTACAGGGCTAAGTAGGTTTGATGTTTACATTTGTGGTGGCAGTATTCTGCCGCCACACATTGATACAATGGGTAAAGGAGCAATAATAATACAAATTAATATTAATTCAGTATCCATGACATCTTACAAATAAGATATGTGAAATGTCTAAGAAAATACGACGAAACAGTATATAAAGTGCATTAAGAAAATTACATTAAGTTTACACAATATTCTGAATGGAAAATCATACAAACAGTCAATTACAGAATAATAAATCTTCCCCAGTAAGAATATTTTTACTTTTTTCTTAAAAGAATTATATGATAGGATACACTTTTAAGTTCGGAGGAAGTTTATTGTACACTCTGATGCCTGCCTTTAACAGTCCCATTTTGGAGTACTTAGTTCTAAATTTATAGAATAGCCTGCTTCTGCCTCTAGTCTCATGGCAGTGGTGATAATAATTCAGAGTAATTAAGTGTAAAGATTTGCATTTTGTTTTATAAATAATACAGCTGACATTAGAGAAACTGGGCATTATTAATATAGCCATTAAAGATATACCATTTCTACACAGAAGATACACTACACATCCATATGACATATGGCCTCTGAAATACAACTACATAAATACATACTTATAAAATGTGTTGAATGTTATTCTTTCTTCTTTCCTGTCACTTAAGGCAGTGTCATTTATTATAAAGAAAAAAATAGTATCCATTGTGGATGTCAACCCATAATAAATGTCTTTTGTGCATAGCATATGTAGCACATAAACAATGCTTTCAATTCTTAACAAAAGGCTTTTTTTAACTAAGTTCTACTGACACGTTTGATGTACAGATTTTAGTATTTCTTAGTAAATACCATTTGAAAAAAGATTTAGAGATGTGCTCAATATGTACTTTCCCTTTTGCTTCTGACCGAAAGCATGCTTACAAAAATTACTACTTTTACACATTTTCAGAAAACAAATCTATCAAATTAAATTGTAATATGACAGTAAAATTGTAATAGAAAATGCATTTATAAGACAATATTATCATACATCTCTTTTGCTCTCTCAAAAATATGGGTTCTTAGTATACCAAGAATTACATTTTCTAAATGTAATGGAAGTTGATGTCATCTCTTTTGATGCAAGGATATTGAGTGAACATGGAGCATTGTTTTAAATCTGTGAATTCGCTTCATGGACAATGGCAGCATTATTACAACACATTACAGGAAGAATGTTTGGCATATCAACAAATGTCAAGATGTTACCAGGAGATATAGAAAGATTCTCTGGACCAAGGAAAATGAAGGATACTGTCTCTATGATACCTCCACAAGGGCCGATACACAGGAGAAGACTTTCCCTGATCATATATATTCATAGAAAACACTTTATTCAATGGTATAGCATAATAATTCCTTCCAGTATTTTGCCATAAGATCTAAAGAAATAAGATTTAGTTAAAATGGTAAAAATAGAAAAGACCAGGTTTTAAATGAAACAAACCTTCTTTCTCAGCCTGTCTTGGTCCTGGGAATTTGCCTCAACTCTTGCAAAGAAATTTTCTTCCTTAAGTTTAAGATTTGAGATATGAGTGGCTTGCTTGGAGGAAGCAACCTGAAGCTGGAAGTTGGCTTCCTGCAGAAAAGTATCCATGCATCTTATTATATGGTGTATATATACTCATGTTTCATTTAGATAATCTCAACTTTTCCACATATCAGTTTAACAATCATTTATACAATCAGAATAACAGCTAAAATAATTAACTAAAATGGATCACATGTAGTCTAATTTACCAATGTATTGTTGCACAATTGGATTGATTTTAGAAAAAGGGAGTAGAAAAGATTTAAGCTGGACTTCTTGAAATTTTTCAAATTCTGTAACATATAACCATTTTATGATGTTCCTTTACACATTACTCAAAATTGCTAAGATTAAAAACTCTTTGCAAAATCATTTATTTATTTTCCTAAAGATCAGCTTAAGATTACAGTCAAACAGATGTAAGACAATTGACAAAGATAGAGAAAATTGACATTATGTATAAAGAACATTTTAATACTTTGTATTTTAAAATCAAATAAACTTTCTTCAACATCATGGAAAAATAATATACTACTTATAATGCTACCTACTAAAAAAAACTTATCCCACTCTCGGCAGTGCAAGTCTCAAGTGCTACTTGGAAACAGGACCTCTTCCCATCCAAAACAATCGCACAAGAATATGTCTACAAACAACCCTTTCAAACATGAATTTTTTCAAGATAATGCATCTTAATAGGTTCACTTGCTATGAAAAACACCACATTAAAAAAATAATTGACCTTTAAATAATTGGTTTCAATAGTTAATGTGTACTCATGAAAGAATTTATTGATTTCAGGCTTCACTTTATTAAGTTTCTAATATCCTTAACAGACAAAGAATAATGTACTTTTCCACAGATTTAACATTATTAGAGGAGAGTACATTATTATTTGTCTGTTGTGTCTACTCATAAGTTTTATCTCAGACAACAGATGAAAATCAACTTTGACAGAGGGGTTGAGATCTAACAAATCAGTTAAGTAAATTGTAAAAAAATACCTCAGAACATGATAAGCGTAATATAAGTGCATGCATTTGTGAATTTTACCAAAAGTTGGACAAGAAGCGTGCACAAGTTACAATAAAAGATAACTCTGCAGAAAGTATTTCAAAATATTATTAATGACCAAATAAGGTCTTAGTTCAGAAATGAATTTTTTAATGCAATAACATTATTTCATTACACACCATTAAGCAGCAATAAATTCACATGATGATGGTTATAATAGAGAACTAGAAGAAACTGAAACAAACAAACTAGTAGTAGTATTTTTGCTTATAGGGTGCTTCGACGGCT
>WURS02451230.1:0-31767 GCA_011762765.2 Rhinocypha anisoptera
AATTTTTTAATTAATCAATTAAAATACTAATTTTAAATAAAAAATTGAGATTAATAGATTTTTCCAATTTTAAATTTGTTAGTTATGTTAGTTTAAATCACCGCTTATTGGTAAATGTGCATTTTAGAATTTTTAATAAACCCAAAATTATAAATTTATAAATTGATAATTTTTAAAATAAATTTTTTAAATTAATTAAATAAAATATTAATTTTAAGTAAAAAAATTGAAATTATTGGATTTTTCCCCATTTTAAATTTATAAATGAATAAGTGCACTTACCCAAATTAGCCACAAAACCATTAGTAGAGTTCACACCTCGTGAGGTGCTGGGGATTTGGTGATCTTCCATTGTAGTTGATGATGCCACTTAATCGACTTTGCAGCAGTAGCGATGGCTTCCGGCAATACCAAGGCAAAACCAAGGCGCTAGAATAAAATCGCAAATCTTAGGAGAGACGCGGGCAAGAATGCACTCTAGTGCTTACAGGTTGTCTGCCCGAGTGTCTGTTCGCGAGTGGAATGAACTCGCCAAGTGGGACCAGAAGTGGAAGGAACCCAGAAGTCCTTGTTTGAGCATATATACGCACACACCAAGTGCATCCACTTGCCTGAACCCAAGACCCGAGTGACCCAAAGTGCAGTGTCTCTGAAGGAACGAGGCGGGTCGAGGGCACATCACGCGATGCGGCGTTGGCACTGGATCCACCCACTTGACCCAGCGCGGGCCCGATTTGCGAGCACTTTCGATACTGTTTCGCTACATCTCTCGCCTCAGCCATTTCCGCAAACCACAAACTCATTACAGAAACCACCAACGTTTACAGCCATTATAATATTTATTCGGTCTATCATTAATTTAAATACATGTAGTACTGGTACTAAATATTGGTTAGCCAACCGTTCTTATTCCAAATAATTCTTAATAGAAGCACACATTTGGTTATCTGACAATCAATTTTCAAATTGAAGTAAATTATTCCGCTATGTTTTAAAGATAGAGACGCACTGGCAAAATTAAAAAAATAAGATAAATGAAGAAAAACAAAAAAAACAAACAGAGCGATAAAGAGAGAGAGAGAGGCAAATTTAAAAATGATGCAACAACACTGTCAATAGCAAGTTATTATTACTTCTCTTTCTGTCTAGGAAAATATTAATTCAATTAAAATTTCTGGAAAAGACCAGAAAATAAACATGAATGTTCAAGATAATCAAAATTAGTGAAACAATAGAGAATTTGAATCTAAGAATAATTTTCCAAATAAATAAAACAAATAAATCGTTAAATCAACTCAGAATAATTTAATTAACATTGTATGTTCATTTGTTTAAAATTCGAATTAATTGTTCATTCTACTCTTCTTATATTAATGACAAAAATAGTAGTTGTTTTTTATGCGCTATTCTATTCTTAGACAATTGTTATATTTTTATATATGCCACACTTTTGTACTGTATGAGTTACGCTACTTCCACTATGCTTAACCGATATAAATCTAACTTTCACTCTTGTGAATTAAATTTTTAATTAATTCAAATCCAACTTTTGTGTTGTAATTTGACACGATTTTTTGCATAACCCTTCAAATAACATAAATCAACTATGACCTCGGCAGTTTTGCTGCCGTTTTTACAATAAGCAAACGGCGTTTTGACACTGACTCTCTTGTAAAAAAACAAATTTGTTTTGTTTTACCCTATTTGTCGTAAACTGATTAGTTTAGTTTTGATGACCACCCAGAGAGAAAAATTGGTGTTTGTGTGTGTGTATTATTGCAAAATATCAACGTAGAATGAGTCAGCAATGATGTAACCACTATCAGGTCATACCCGTAGCATAAAACATATTTTTTCAAATTAATTTTCACCAAAAGCACTATTAGGGCTTTTTGTGTTGTTTTAAAATTGCAGTAAGAGGATTTAATATATAATAATAATAAAACTAATACACACGCACACCTCAAATGCCCTCCTTGTGCTCACTTGCATCTTGTACTTGACTCGAGTGGCACAAGTGCACACACACACTCCCACACACACATGCACAGATTCGTTTAACTTTCACTCTACACACTATACGGATATAATTTACTTTAAACTTTAAAACTCTTGCGTTTAATTGGTTGCCACACACACACATAGTTCAATAAACTGTGTTGAACTCTTAAAACGTAGATTTCGTCACATCAAGAAATTCCTACTAACCAACAAATTGAAGTTACCCAGAATTTGAGTTTTGCTCCGAGTGGAGTTAACATGACAAGTTGAAAATGTGTTTGACTAGAAAAACATTATTAAGTTCACTAACCGTTAAATGGAATTGATAGTTCATGCCAGTGACCATTTTTTAGCATTTGCATTTCATAAACACGGAAATGAATTTGTTTTCATTCCAATCATATTATTTATAAGCAATAAGTTTTTATTTAAAATGTATATATTGTATATATAAAATTTTTTGTATAAAAAGCACAAATGTACAAGTAATACAAAATAGAGGTATGTTTTTGTGTTAGTGTAAAAAAGTAATAAAGACACAAAATAGAATAATAAAAATTATAAATGCTATTAATCATAATTTGAGAAGTTGTAAAAATATTTGGTGAAAAGAATTACCATAATCCATCAGTCACAGGTTGGAATATTGGCTGGGTAGACACACAAAAAATGCACACAAATAATAAATATATAAATGGCATTGGGAAAAAACATTGACAGACCGGTGGCTAAATATATTTGAAATAATTATGATTTTTAAAGTATATTAAGGGGAAAATAATTTTAAATAAATTTAAAAAACCAATAAAATTTGTAAATTAGTTTAAATTTTTAATGTATTTAAAAATAGAACATATTTTTTTAATAATTTTATTCAATAAATCGAATTGATTTTAAAAACTCATTTTTTCAATTTAAAAATTTCTATTTAAAACTATTTGTAAAAATAATAATTATTTTAAATATATTTAAACGCTGGTCTGTAAGTGAACGTGTGTGAAAGTGCAAAATTATACTCGTGCATTGTCCGACCCGAAAGCACCATAATGACCGGCAGAGGGTGGTTTAGGACCCTGAGAGCCACCGGGAGCGTTGTTCGAGTACAGTGTCATTGGGAAGGTGTTTTGCATCGAGTTCATCGAGAGACTTGCCGCCGAGCCTTGCCGACTCCGCTGTGACAGTGTGTTGGTGTACATCTGCAAGTAGCTAGCATGCAACGAGTTCTGTGAAGAGTGATGAGACCTTGCGGGTCCCATCTGCGGAGTAGCCTGTAACAAGCCACCCGACTGTCCAAGGTTTTGGTGACTCTCGTGAATTGCTAGTGGCTGTTGTGTGTGGTGGTAGATCTGTGGCGATGGTTGTAGACTTCCGCCGTACCGTCCATATGGATTGGCCGAGTCCAGTGAGTGATGCGAAAAGGAACGGGATGCGTTCAACGAGGACAGTGTCGACATTTTCAGCTTAGCCATGTCTTCCAACCGAGTGATATCACTCAACTCTTGGTAGTTGGAGTAGACTACCAACCACGTGAACACGTTCAATCCGGTCAGTATGAACCAGATAAGAAGCATTGCTTGATGATAACCAAAGTATAAATCCTAAAAATCAAATCATATAAAATTTCTATCCCACTATCGTTGCTAGTTTTTTCTAAAATAAAAAAATATGAGCACAAAAAACTTACGTTAACAATGGACTGGTAGAGAATTGCAAGAAAGCGAATGATGATAAAGGCAGACATTGCACGGAGCCAGTGGCGGAATTTAAGCTCATGTTCCTTGCGTAGTGCCCCCATGAGAATGAGGGCCGCCGTTAGAAGGTAGAGAGCAGCAAAAAAGAGTATAACCGCAACAGCGATTAAACTCTTGCGCACTATACCACAACAATTATTGGTTAATTTAGTTATTTTTCATTTTATAATTACTCTTGTTTCTAACTATATAACACTTCCTTGTCTTATTCTTATTTACTAAGCCTTAGGTTTGCAAGAGAGCACCCGTTAAATGGTGCCAAACTCTATGCAAATTCCCGCTTAGAGCAGGGTCGACTACCCAAGTTGAAAAACAGGGCAAAGTCTAACTATATAACACTAATGTTTTAAAATTTATTAGACTCTGGCCAATTAAAAAATAAATTTATTTAAATTTTATTTTATATTATTAAACTATTATTTAAATCAAAAATTTATGTGAATTAAAAACACTTACCGTGTTGATTGCCACTGTAGACAAACATAAAACTGATACCAAAGCTACGAAAATGCCTTGAACCTGGAGATGCTTCCACCAGACAGTAGACATCAAAGACTGCTAGCAGTAGTTGCAATAAACATTCCAACTACAACAATGGTTAATATTGCAAGAAATATCTACACAAAACTATATTAGAATGCAACTTACCAAGGTATAGATGGCGGCCAGGTAGCTGCCTTTTTGTAGATCGATAAAGATGGCATTTCGAAGAATGGGCCTGCGTTCCCACCATTTGAGCGTCACTTTTCGTGAGCCAGCTAACGTTCGAGATCTAGTGGTGGCGATTGAGGTGGTGGAACGTGCCCCATATGAGTGCACAGAAGCAGGCATCGTGCACTATTCAGTGTTGAGTGTTGTCTTCAATTCACTTTCAAGAATGTAGATCACAGATCCTTGGTAAAATAACGTAGCTTCTAGTTGAGTATTCAATAGGGATCAAGCGTGTAGAGTACTACTACTAAGTCCCACTGTAGAGATTTAGAGTTAACTACACAGAGCTATCGTTTCAATTCACGACAATGCAATCACACTCATTAAAATAGGGCTCTCAGCAAAACCCAAACTAAACTCAAATTGGAAGAAAAACGGCACTTTAAGACCAATTATGAAGTTGCTTTCGTAGATAAGTGCAGTTTTTACGGTCTTTGGGTTTTGCTGAGACCCCTAATTAAAACTTAGTGGAGCATAGATGTTGGCAGTCGTGGCACGCGTACAGTTGTTTGGTTTGCTTGGTAGTCACAACAAAAAAAGGTGTTTGGTAGGGGGTACACACTTTGAACCAGTTACTTTAACTCAACCAAGCGGCACGCTTTGGCGGCGATGACGAAGAGATGGAAAACCGTTTATTTGTGGCTTAACTGTTTCTAGCAAAGGAGTGTTGCGTTTCAAGGCTGAGAAAAAATTGTTGTGGGACCAGACTAGGTTGCTGGTCGCAGATAATATACAAGCTATCGTGGTTTTCCAGGCGCGAGCACAGTGGGAAAGCGAGTGAAATGAGTCAAGCTGGCAGTTGAATAATTGAGCCTGGCCAAACTTGCTGAGGTGTCCTTCTGGCTGGGCAGCAGTTAGCCATAGGTGAATAGATGGTCGCCACAGGCACCATTGCAAAAGTGGTCGAACATGAAGCGATGTGGCGCGGTGGCCAGTGGTGCGCTTGTCGAGCTCAACTCGCTCTGCTGGCATACGTGCCCCACCTCAACCTACCACAACTAGTATCTTGTCCGGGCTGGCGTTTGCTTGAGTTGCTTCAAGTTCGTCGTTGTCCCTCGCAACCGCCGATCAACGCAACAACACACAAGGCAACACACAAGTGAACTCTCAGCTCAAGCAACGAAACAAGCAAGTTTGGTGGAGCACCGTGAATAGTACAGGTGTAGGCTACGCTTGGCGATCGCTAATGAACCAGTCAGCCAGGTATGGCGCGCCCTGTCGCTAAGCTCGTTTTTTACTAGTATCTATTGCTGGCACACCGCTGCCACGACACACAACCACTCGAACAGGTAGGCAATGTCGGTGGCACTGGGTGCCGTGAGCCATCAGTGACGGACCACTACATACAAACGGTCCGGTGACAAGCTGCTTTCGCTCGCTGCCCTCGATGTCACCGATGCACATCTTGCCACCGGTTTTTACCTAACCAGTGTCACCCAACGTTAATTACTGTCGCGCGCACCCCAACAGTGGGTCAAACACGCAAACGGTGAAGCAATCAGACATCTTTTATTATTATTTCCAATATAAAAGATAACATTAATTATAATAAAACAACATCATGTTTGCAACAAAAAAAGTATAAATAAAAAAATTATCACGAGTCATACCCGTTGGAAAAAATTAAACGTAAAAGTGGTCAGACTGCATACCTGTTTGTGCGGGCAATCTATTTGCTTGACTCGTATCAGAGTGCCTCACACTTTGAAAACGGCCAGTGGCCACTCTCTAGAGTGTGTAGAAAGGGAAAGAGGGAAAACAGGGAAAAGGAGAAGAAAAGAGGGTGAAATCTTAACTCAGTTATTCATGAGCGAGTCCACTTTCTGTTTAACTATCTCGTCAATCTCGGCGGATTTCTGCTTAACATAATAGTTGAGGTTAGCAGTGACATCGTTGAGTAAGTCTTGACTCAGTGACTTCTTGTCCAATTTATGGTAGAATTTCTTGTGAAAATTACGATCTTTGACACGGTCCTTGAGTTGTTGACCCGCTGTCTTGACCGACTTGACCATTGCTTGACGGTGTTCGGTGGTCACTTTGGGTAGGCGTAGATATATTACGTTGCCGTCTTGTTGTGGGTTGAGATTGAGCCCAGAGTCGGCAATTGCCGCCATGACTGATTTTACTGCGTTGGGAGTTGCAGAAAAATTCAGAACTAAATCTTGTTGCTTTTGAACAACATTAACAATATCCGCTAGTGCCACATTTACTCCTTCATAGGAAATCTCCAAACTACAGTTAGATAAAAACAAAAATTAATTAAATAAACAAATTCATGCACACTCACTTTTCAATCAGTCTTGAATTGAGACGAACATTGTAATTAAGTTTTAACTCATTTTTAAACTCATCTATCATAACCTCAATTTCAAGCTTGAAATCCTCGTATTGAAGCACTTTTTCAAGATCTTCATCATTGAGAATTACTTTCGGTCGATCGCTCTTTTTGTCGCGTTTGATGTCTTTGCCCTTAGCTAAATGTCGCTGACATTCTAAATGGCAACCATTCGAAAAAACCATTTGATCTAACAAATTCCGTGAGGCGTGATCTTGCGAAATAACATTTTTACAGGACAAAACTGGTAATGTTCTTGAATTTTGTAAGCGCCAACTAGAAAAATATGCTTCACGATTTAGTAAAATTTGCCGAAAAGTCAAGTGAAAATTAATCCGATTTGTAAAGTAACGAAAACCACTGCTAAGCATCATCTTAAAACATGAATATAAGAGTAGGAAAAAAGTGAGAAAAAAATTAAAGTTAACCGAGCGAAAAAATAAATGAAGGAGATTAGGTCAAAAAGAACACACACGTACACAGGATAGCGCTAATGCGTAAACAAGTGATACCAGTTGATGATAGTGCCTCCATCTGTTTATCAGCCTAACAATCATGCCCAATGCAAACTTCAATGTCATACAAAACAAATATCCTTGGCAATATGCCAATTTTTCTAATACAAAAACACTTTTAATACATTAAAAATTATTACTATTATAAAAATTTTTAAATGTGTATATATTTTTATAAAATAACTTAAAATGATATTTTTTTACATTAAAAAAATCCCAATGGGATATCTTTATATCACCATTTTAACGGATAGGTGTGAAACGTAATAAGAAGGAAAAAGTGGTAACAATAATATAAACTATAAAAAAGAATAGATTAAATATTAAATAATTTTTAAATATGTATATATTTTTTAAAAATAACTTAAAATAAAATACATAGTTTACATAGTACTGCAATTATGCAAATTAAAAATTGTGACTATTATAACTTTCTTATATGATTGTGGAAGATGGTTACGTTCATTTTACAGTAAAGTTCAATCAGATAAACTTTAAATAGAAATATAACCAGTAAATGAGTAAGAAGTGAGAGTGATTATTAGGTTTGATGTGCAATGTGTAATGGTCGAGTATGTTATGACTGGATTTAGGCTTTATAAGGCTGCGATTTTTCTTTGTATAAAACTCTTTTTCATTTTAATGTGACTACCCAAACATGTTTTGCGATTAAGGCTTATCCTCATTTGTAGAAAAAAGCTTTTTGTCAATTTTCCCCATTTAAATCTCGCGCCAAACTAAATACTTCTCGCTGATTGGTTGATTTGAACTGAGCATGCGCATTAGTAACTGGTTGAGAAAAAATCGACAAAAGTTCTAATTCTGCTTCAATGTAAGTTGATTCTTTTCCTTGGGTTTTGTGTAGATAGTCACGGACTATCTACTAGGGATGGAATTCTAAAACAGATGACCCATGATGCTTATTTCATCTAGCTCAAAACGAGTTGATCCTCAGCTTTCAAGCTATCTTTTGGCTCATTTGCTTATCTCAACTAGTTCTTATCAGACTCTGACTGGATACCCAAGTTTTAATTCAAAGCTAAGTAAACCCTTTTTTGTTGTTTAGAACTTAGAACTTAATAAAACCAGTTCATATTTTGAGACAATTTAGAAATTGAATTTAGTCAGAAAAAATAGAATCTCCGGCATAATTATAAGTATGTAAAAAACTAATTATTCTATTACCAAAAAACACTTATTAGCAAAAGGGTTTTTTGAAGTTAGTTAAATTTATATTTCTTTAAAATATATCACACTATCTTATTAAAGTATTTGAAATAAATTTTTTGCGACATATGCATTTTTTAACTAATCATATTATAATAATTAATATGGAATGTTGTAACTTGATGTTAAAATATTGATTACTTTATGAATACTAATTAAATTATATTTAATTTTATTGATCGTTTATTTACTGACCATATGCTTAAGTTACTGATCATTTATTACTAAAACTGATATTTTGACAAAGAATATACGGACCATTTACTATTAAATACTGACTAGATAATTGAGACTCATAGTTTTAAAATCTTTTGTGTTACATAAAACTTGTTCGGTGTATTTGTTTCGTTTTTATTCTTGATTTGTTTTTCAGCATTATTTATAAAAAACATGATATGCTATCAATTTACCTTGTATTATTTTTAAATATTAATTAAAATATTAAAGTTTAAAAATCTAGTAAAGAATTATAGTTCAACAATTTCTTTATTAAAAACTCAAAGGAATTTTTTGTAAAATATAAAAATTGTATTTAGAATCGCTTCACTGTTATTTTGTTTAATTTTCCCGTCTTCAATTTCCATTTGTTATAGTTTTGATGCAATTTAATTCTTAGTCAACAATGAATACTTGATCACATCAGTTACACCTATTAAACACATTCTTATACCATTCTATTTGACCTTTTAGTTCTACTATTACAGTTACTCTCTTGCTTAGATCACGCCACTTCTAACAGATTATTAGACTCATGCGCTCAGTTTGAGTGCTGAGGAGATCAAGACAAGACAAATTTTGATAAAGCGGGTGATCACTGAAGAATGTCGACGGTTGGACATCGACCAGAAGTCGAGCAGTCTTGAAAACTGGTGACTCAAAAATTGAGTAGTCTCACAGATCGATGTCCCGTGATATTGAGCAGTTTTGATGACTAATGTTCCGAAGAGTCGAGTGGTCTCACAGACCAATATCCCGAGATATTGAAAAGTCTTGATGACCAATGTCCCGAAGTGTTGATGAATCGCAGCAAGGATTAGACTATACCGGTCGTTGTCGGGAATTCGATAAGCAGTCATGTGGCAAGCAAACTCAAAGTCATAATCCGTGGTACTACTCTGCTAAGTGGATTGCCATATAAAGAGTTAACTGTGGATGCAATGTCGAGTTTACATGAAGACATTTATCCAGTGGGATGTGCAGTTTTTCCAGTTTTGTTAGGCTTTTTTCACCAAAAGCACGTCAGGACTGTGTACATAAGACAAGCTTCAGAGCATCCGTAATCTATTGCTAACCGTGACTATGAACGACTATCAGTTTTATTCATCAAATCCCTCCAAGCAAGCATGTGAAACTGAAAACATAGTTCTGCTTGAACTAATGTAGATCTTGGATTCAGAGGGAGAAATGTTATAATTTTTATGTAATTTAATTATTAGTCTGAATATTTGATTACACCAGTTACATCTATTAAACTTTTTTTGTTTTTTAAACCATTCTATTCAGCCTACTACTATTACAGTTACTCTCTTGCTTAGATCTTGCCACTCCTAACACAATAAAATAAAACAACTTTAAAAATTTTATTTCATTATTATTCAAATTAATGATGCGACATCATCAAAACATTTCTTTATTATATTACAAAGAAAATTGGTTGTTTAGAAAATAATAATAATGAAAATAGCAAGAAAAAAGAAATGGAAATCTTTTTATTAAAAATTAGTCAGAGTGAGAAGAGAAGTTGTATTTAGACAGTTCGAGTGATTGGACCCGGAGATGAGCTGCGAGGTGAGTGACGGGAAACCTCGTAGAGTACATCAGCAATTGCCGAGAGAATGTGTTGGTCAAACATGGGTGACATTCCGAGCAGCAAAAGTCGTGGCTCGTGTTGAATGAACAGAGTGCGATTTTGTGGGACGCGAGCCAAGTCGCGAAGTGTGTACGCACACCGACCGATCATGTCGAGAGTGGTGCCAATCAACTCAGGATTATCACGAAACACGTGCATACCTTGGGTGTTGACAATGCTCAGTGCGGATTGTTCCGCTTGCTCGATGAAACCAATCAACAGTGACACCGTCTGGCCGGAGAGTGCAATCGCCCGTGCAATCGAGTTGTCGGCGGCAGCAAAGTTGGACAGAAGCACAATGGAGAACTCGCGCATTGTTTGATCCTCATGGCGACCAAGTGAACGGGACAGCTGTGCTATAAATTGGTCAATTCGAGACCAGGGTGGAGTTGCCAGAATCAAGTCTACGTTTGATTCGAGAATTGAGAGCTTAGACAGAGTTTCGTAAGCCAGACGTCTGGGTGAGAGTGAGACGTGTGCGGTGGGCAATGCGTCCTGGGCGTAGGCAGAGGGACATGTCGCCCAGTGAAGCAATCCATCAAGAATGGCCAGTGTGGTTTCCTCGGGACAGTTGGCCAGATTAAGCTGTCCACTGAGGTTAGCCAACATAACCAGGGTGTTCTCGCGAATAATGTGCAGTGAGTCCCACCACCAATCTGGCTCACGTATTGCATCTTTTTCATTGGGGAGTTTTTCCTGAACATCGCCTACCAGATTGAAAAGTGTTGTTTCGTCAATTTTTTCACTAGAAAGTTTACTGCAATCAATCTCGGAGATACGCCTTTTGCGTTTGTGCGCGTGTACGTGATGCAAAGTGATGAGACGAGAGAGAATCAGAATTAAACCTGCGTGTCGGCACATTTCAATATCGTTGCCTGGCACAAAGGTCAGATTGCGAATCAAGTTGGACACGGTGAGACACCGACTTTTGAGCGAATCTTGATAGTCACGTCCAGTGCTCACTGGTGTCTCCTCTTGCTCGTATGATTCATCTTCAAATTCAGGCTCGTGCTTTCTTTTCCAGTAGCGCTCACGATCGGACTGGCGAATCTTTGGGTACTCTTCCTCGTTTTGCAAAAATTCTTCTAATTGCTGATCATTTTCATTGTTGTTACACTTTGGTTGTTTCTTTACATTATTGTTGGTTTCACTTGAACCACCATTTTCAAACCCATTAGCATGTTTCATTGAGTCATTTCCAGGTTGGATAATTTTATCCTTATTTGATTGAATCACACGCACAAATCGAATAGAATTATCTTTAGGCTCAATGTGAGTCAGAATGTGACCAGTAGTTTCGCCACCACCCTTGGTCCAATGATCACGGTTGCTGCTAAAGCCTTTTTGTTTCTTATCCCACTTTTTCTCAAAGTCAGTGATGAACAGGTTTTTAGTCTTATTTGTTTTGACTGGCTTACCATATCGCGTAACATAGGTGTAGTTAGTTGTGTTAAGCAAAACAATCTTATCCGAAGGTTTATATTTAGGATAACTCTGATCATCCTCTTCTTCACTGTCGCAAAGCTCGTCGTTGCGCTCAACGTCTTTTGCCAATTCGTACCATTTTCGATTACTTGTCATGTTTTCGCAATCTAATTCTTTTTGACGATTCCAAGTTGTGACCATTTGACGGTAATTATTCTCCATTTCTTTACCAACTTTCTGCTCTTCTTTCTCATGACCTATTTCAGTATCACTAAAAAGATCGTTGAACATCTCGTTTAAGTAACGCTTGTAATGCTCAAGTAATACTTCAAGCATGCCAGGCATGTTAGTTAGTGAAAGAAAACAAAGTGTAGAGTCATCGTTTGAATAGATGTTAAGTACATCAAGCGCATAGGTGGACTCAGCTAGCAAACCCGACTTAAGGGACATGTAAAGACGCCAGGCTTCAACCGGACTTAAGTCTCGAGCAGTTATCTTTCGTCGTTTCGACATTGTTGGTAGAGTTGCCTCAACCGTATTTAGCGGAAACAAAGAATCGCGACGGGTTAAAGAACCGGGTGGTGGGTGTGTTGCTGGACTGCTAGTTACTGGACAAGAAGGAGTGCTACTGTTTCCTGGAGTGGTTTTCTTTTGCACTGGCTGAACTCCCGGTGGAAGGAAACCACTGCGAGATTCGCAGCGCGTATTGGAGCACGATGTTTGAGAAACAGGTACCGGCTTAGAGTTACAACTATGCGGTCCTGAATACTGTGAAGTGCTCGCGCTGTTGTACTCTATGTATCGATTTGATAAATTATTAGGCACTTGTGAGTCTGGCCCAGTTGAAGAACTCGGTTCTGGCTGACGTGAGTCATGCCATGAATCCTTGCCACTTGAATAAGCTCCACTTTGAGATGAGTTGAATGAACCAGGAGGACGGTGATTGTCGCGATTCCATCCTGTTGGTGCGCTTGAAGTTGCAGTAACGGGAGGCGGTGGACGTGAAGGTCCGCCATAGCTTGCTTGTGAAGAATAAGCTTGATCACGGACCGCGTAGTGATCTGAAGGTTTCATAAAATCAGGATGTCGCTTGGGAACCGGGTAGCGTATTGTGGTAGGTGGAATCCAAGGAACATTTGAACTTGCTTGCTGCTGAGGTACACTTTGTTTGGAGTGACTCGACGGTGTGGTTAAAGTACCAGTTGAGCCGCTCATAGCCATGGTTGAAGTGTATGGTGCGTTGCCATAAATCTTTTAAAGTAGAACAACAACAGTTAAAACAACTGTAGTAAAATATCAATACCTAATAAAGCATGCAAATAAAAATGACCAATAACTCCCAAACGTCAATAAATTTATTCAACAGGACAAAAACACAAAAAATGAATGCCCAAAATAACATAAAACCTACTTGTGCCGAACACTGTGGCACCTTTGCTGCTAGAAGTCGCTGTGCCAATGGACTCTGCATGCGCGTGGAATTCTGTGCAGGCTAGATTAATTGGCAGGAATACAATAGTTATTAGCAATGCATCACTCACAAGCATAGCATTACACTAATGCCCTGCCATGGCATTAACTAGTTAAAACAACTTGCATTTTGAATACTTACATTGATGTTATCATGATTTTTGCTATGTATTTCTTGTGACGGTACTGGGTGTGGTGATTCGATTCGTTGATGTGAAGAAGTATGCATTGACACTGGCGGAAAGGCTGGATTGTTACCAGACTGGTATGTATTAGCGCTCGTTGTAATTGGATTTGCTGCACTGCTTGAAGGAGTGTAAGACTCAGTTTTAGCCACTCGTGACCCTGGATGTTCATAAGTGGCTCGAGGATGAGCGCTGGATTGGTCAAACGGTTGTGGGTGGCTGCCTGATGATTGCTGCTGCGGGTACGAACCATAGGGAAACGCTTGTTGTATTGGTCCATTTGCCCCACCAACACTAGCTGGTCCACGAGTCGAGCCATATTGCTGGTAAGGATTAGACATAGCTCCACCTATTGGTTCAGATAAGTTAGAAACTTCTGGTGGTAGCCGAGAATATTGTCCTCCTTCTGCGTACTGACCCTGGTATACACTTTCCACAAAGGGAACATTCGATGAATGGCTCTGAGACTGGCTAGACGGTGGAATTTGTCTGTAGAAAGAATCTGACGACCAAACAAGGTGGTTTAGCAAATGCAACAAATGAGTTTTTTCGAAATACTCACTCTGATCGCCTGGTGTTGCTGCAAAATGTGGACGATGAATTGAACTGGCAGATGATTGTGCGGTACTATTTGGTGATTCTTCATCTGCAAACGGGTCTTTGACGCTGACACTTTCGTGGTTTGCTTGCAAATGTGGAGTAAGCCGGTGGCCCGAGTTATTTCCAGCCTGGCCTGAGTATGCATACTCGGAGGGTGGGTAGGCATTTGGTGCCGGCGGGGCGTGTCCATGATATGGCGGCATAGAAGGTCCAACTTGGTATGGTCCAGCGTGGTGTTCCATCTCGTAGTTGGTTCCACTTGCAGCCGAGTGATGGTACGCCGGCTCGTTTGGTGAAAGACGAGGCGTATTAGGTGTAGACGCACCCGAAGTCGACTTGGTACTAGTTGACTTTTTTCTTGATGATGTGTTAGACGCCTCGAGCGCGGCTAGAACTGGGCCCGGGTCAATTCCACCGCGATCAAATTTACATTCAAAAGGAAGCAAGTGTTTCATGTATTGCTTCCGCAGAGTGTATGATGCGCTAGATGAGTTAGGAATACCGCAAATCTGAGCACATTCTTTCCACATTTTGCCTTTTGTCACTTCAACAAAACCGCCACGCTCCTTAACGGAGATATACAAGCGATAGAGATCAACAGGAATTTTGCTGATTGTTGGCACTTGAGAGAGGGGCGTGCCACGCTCCTCTGAGAACTGAAATAATTTATCCAATAAAAGCCTACGCTCAGGATCGTCGGACATGTCGTAAAGTTTTTGCAACCCATCAGAACGCTATTAAATAAAGTATCAAGTTATATTAATGTTACAATTTAGAAGTTTTACTACCTTAGGATGATGAGCATGGTCAAAATGACAATTGTTAATAGCCGGACTGGCTGGTGTTCTTGGCCAACTTGGACTTGAAACTGAATCAAAATCATCGTGGAACGAAGAAAGACTGGCTGCTCCAGGCGAACCTAGATTAGAAGTGTTGGGCGTGGGAGGGTGTGAGTGGTGGTGCTTGGATAGCTTGTGCAATGGCATGTCTGTTGAGGCACAACTGTCTTCGGCTGCCAACGATGAGGAAGCTGTAGAAGCTTGACTCACTTCATCCAATATTGAAGGCGGTTGCGGACCACGAAGCGTACCGTTGTGATTGTTCAAGCTCGAGTTCAAAGAAGCGTTGCTCACCCCAGGGGATGCGCTTGGCGAATTTATCTCGATGTTCGAGCTATTCACATTGCTTATGTAGTTACCTGTAATTTATTTATAAAATTAAGCGTTCTGTTAAAAGTTAAACAATGCATACCTTGATGCATTGGTTGTTGATGTGGAAGCATTGGCAATTGTCCCACGGATGGTTGATGCGGCGGCACGTGAGTAGTGTGTTGTCCGGACATTAATGGGCCAGACATGGGATGGGGTTGGTTTTGGTAAATTGGTCCCGGTGTGCCATTGCCATTGGGGTAAAAATTTTTGCCCGGATGGATTGGCATTTGATGCCGTTGAAAGTAGCCCATTTGCTGATGAGGTATAACGGGAGCGCGTGAGCCATAGTACGCTGAACGATCCATGGGATATGGCACGTGCTGAGATGGACCAGGCGTTGCAGGAGGTGGCTGACCTGGAGCTCCTGACGTTCCGTGCATCAAGTGCTTATTGGGATACTGACTAGGCGGTGGCATTGCGGGCATTGATGGTAGGTAGTTGCCGACACCATGCTGAGCTCCCTGCTGCTGTTGCTGTAGATGCATTTGTTGGTGTATGTTTGGACCAAAACTACTAGTGGACGGGTATTGGTGGTGGGAGCTCATGTTGTTATGGTTTACGTGACCACTAGGCACTGACGCGTATGGCCCAAGCATCGCTTGACCACTGGGCTGGTAGCCATAGCGACTAGATGGTGGCATTTGATTAGACCCCGCTATCATTGAGCCAGGTCCGGACGTAGCTGGTTTTCCCCCCAAACCGGGAGTAGCACGACCAGTCTCTTCCATGGTTGACCTTGAGCCTAATTCAATATCACGTGGAATGAAAATAGTTAAATCAATGTGTGCATACATTTTATTTCTAATTAAAATTTATCAAGTTTAAATGATCATTTTTAATTATCTTCACCCTTTTATTCAAACTACTCATATCCGAACTAGCAAGTTGAAAATTTGCCATTTACAAATATATGAGTGTTGGGTCTCATACATGAAAGGAACCCGTCATTTGTGGAAAAGATGGCAGACTACTGACCTTACTAATAACCTAATTATTACATCAAACACTACATTTTATATGTAACACACACACACACAACGTTGCTCACTCACTTTTGTCTACACACTCACCAGTCACCAACTCACTATGTGACATTAAGCTACCGACCAACATATCACTGTCGACACTCACGCTTGCTAGTAGTGCCATATAGACTTTTCATAGAAGACGTACTGCTCTCATTCTCAATGGGTTTTCTCTGCACGACGCGTCGTCAATCAGTGTCAGGCAGCGGAAAATAGAAGCGACTGCATTGTCAGAGGAGCAAAGTTACGACTTCTATGAAGAAATCCATAAAGCACTATCTGACATCGTGATCGATACTCATTCCCTAAATAAAGCAGCCGGTATCTATTCGAACTTAAGTATATGGTATAAATTTTTCCCTATTTTATTTTTATTAATTCTGAATATTTATTTAAGTTTTATAAAGTTTGGTTTAATAAAAATCGATCGACGAGTGGCCAAAAGACCATTCTAAACCGTGGGTCGACAATGAGCATTATATTGGTATTGCTAATTATTAAAACAATGTTTGAAAAAATAATTGTGATGATATTTGGTAAAACAACCATAGAATAGTAAAATGCTTAAACTGGTACTTAAACTTTAACATCTTAAAACTATACTCTCTTTCTGTTGGTAAGAATTATTAAAAAATTTTGCAAAACTATTTTAAATTAAAATATTCAATTGTACAATTCATTTATTACAAATAAGCATAACTTTCGCAATTTTAAGTTTTTAAAATTCATTTTAGAAACCTTAATCATAAACCCCTATTGCAAAACTTTTTTATATTCCTCTAAGTTTATATTAATAATAAGCGGAAAATAAAAAAATAGTTTAGTATTTATGATAGATTAGAGGGTTGTACTATTAAAATTTCTAAGAGTTAAAACATTTTATACTTACAAATTAGCAAAAATTGATGACAATCGTTAAGGCAAAAAGTTTGAACGACGAAAATTTCATGTGAGTATGTAACGGTATTTGTGTTGGTAAATAGTTTCACTTGGTATCATAAACAAAAATACAACAAAATACGACTAATGGATAATAGGATAAGCAATGGAATACAAACACTTCAAACGAGATAACAACAAATAACAGGCAAAATTTGTTATGTAGTGCTGTCAACAATAGTATCACGAAAGTTGTATGATGAAAAAAAGGTATTGGGCTGTTATAAAGACAAAACTCGAAATGTCCTCGAGTGAGATCATATGAGCATCCAACTGACAGCGAGTAGCAGCCGGTAAAGTGTGTGCAACACAGTCATGCGTGTGGTACTGCTTGGCTTGGCCACAGATTACCACCAATTACCCAATCACAGGTGAAGTGCGTTCTATGATGCTACTCATCTCTTGAGTATTGACAGGGTACAAAGCTCGACGAGGGTCGAAGTAAAGAAGAGTAAAACTGGGAATGTTTCGGTTGCACACACAATTTGCTTGGTCACTTTATTATCAATGACTTAATAATTTCAAACTTTGATTGTTGCGTCAAAGGTCAAATTCTATAAATAGCCAACTACCCTAGTGTGTGAGATTGGCGACTTATAATAGCTGAAAGGTAACGCAGAGTAAACCATGTGGCACACGATATAAGCCGAGAAGTGTGATGATAAGGAGAGTCGCGTGCAGACAAACGCTTGGGACTTGCAACACAGCGTTAGAGTTGAGAGTTGACACAATTGCACTAGTGTGCTGATAGTGCCGAGCTGTCCTCGACAACTCACACGTTGGTTTGGGCCATGGGCCCGGCTAAGTAAGTGATAAAGTGCGCTGTAGGTGGACAAATAGTGAGATGAGTTGACCACCTTGAAGATAGGAGTTAGATTGGTCCGTGGACGAAACACTAATGGCCGAGGGCTGACGTAGTTGCAGTGCGATGCATCACGCCAAACCGAGCCAGTTGGTGGCGACGAGAGTAGCTACGCAGAGAGGAGTGCACAGTGCACTCTGTGCTACGACCACGCCACTCCGAGTGCCAGTCAGCTCTGCTCAACACTGCCCGAGCTCGAGCTGAGCCAAGTGAACGAGATCGGCTCAGCGAGTGCGCGCCACACAGCACCAACCAGCCAGCTCTCCGAGACGCACTCTCCCACTCTCTATCTCGTTCTTTCTCTCTCCATTTCTCGCGCTCTCTCTAACTCGGTGACGAGCGGTGGCTGGCGGTGGCGCGCAAACCCATGGGGCGCAGTGGAGCGAGCCTGTCGATGCGAGTACAGGCCATCGGCACTGGCCGTGGCCGGTCTAAGCTGCCCGTTCTCTTTTAACCATGGTTACTAATCAAGCCCACGGCGGATTTGGACTTGGCTCGGGTTTTTGGCTGCCAACTTGCTCCTTGCTAGCAGTTCTTAAAAGCAAAGAGTTGAACAGAATGCGAATCGTGCCGCGCAAGTGCGTGCTGCGTGACAAGCAGTGAGGTGGTAATGGATAGCTCGATACTTTGATTGATGTGACCAAACGGTGCAGTCTCAGGCCGCAACTAGGTCTGTTTTGATTTGCATTAGTAGCATGCGCCAAGCGAGCCATGTGGGGCATATGTCAACCGGTAAGAGAGATGGCTGACAAGACGCGCGCGGCGATGACTGTGCTCTGGGAATGGCAAACTTGGTTCCCGCGCTAGACCCGCCACTCTGGTCCCGTCCTGCTGGGTGGATCGTGCTTTGCAGTCTCACTCACAGCGGGTGTATGTCGAAAGCGCGCCAAATGAGCCAGCCGGCGACGTGATTGAGTGTCGACCAGACGCGCTCGCTCGCACACTGCGAAAACTGCCCACGCTCACAATACAAGCCCAATTGGGCCTAGCAAAGTGAAGCACGCAGTGGTCTGACAGACGACGTGCCGAATCACTAATCAAGCCCGACAGGCAGCACTTCGGTACCGCAAGTGGAAATTGGCCAAGAGGATGAAGAGTCATTCCTGACACGCTACTGTGTCAGGTGCGAAGCAGGTGACCTGAGGTTCTGGCCAAATAACGGTCTGGAAATCCAAATTATTGTTTAAGTAAATAGAGGTGTTAGACAAGGAAAATGGTTTTTTGAGTACTACTTCCATTGGTCCCATGTCTGACAATGCTTGTCTAATCAGCTTGATGCTAACACTTTGACTGGTGGATTAAGGCAAGTGTAGTTTCGCTGAACGAACCAAATCAATCTAGTTGTGACAGCTCGCGCCCGCAAAAACCAATTCCCTTGATGCTATGGCTTTTGTTGCCCTAATACCAAGTTGTGGTCGAGATCTCATCAAGTTCTCTCTTTGGTATTGGGCTGGGGTACCAACTCAAAGAAAATTTGACCACCTTTCCTAATCAGCTTAGATTCACTGCCCTTGTTTCAATTCAAGCTACTCAATTTAAGTTCATTTTGGTAGTTTCTGTCATAAGGCCCATTGTCTGCCTAGGAATTGTTGCAGAAATGGTGTTCTATCACAAATCTAATTTGAAAATGCGCATTGCAAAGACACCAATAGTTGTGTGCTTTCTGTGGTGAATTGCAATGAGCTCATTTGAAACTTGTTGTAACACTTGAGCCATGTCACCAATGTCTGTGCCACATGCTCCTTCGGTTGGCTGGTTTGAGGTAAAATAAAATTAAAACAGAGTGTCGTGTGCATGGCAGCAATGTCAGTGCAACCCGGCAGACTGACATGGAGGTCCGCGTGAACAACCCGACTCCGCCAGTGATGGAGAATAGCAGGGCCCCAGTTGGGCACACACACGGCCACTCAGACCCAATATCGCACTGCGCACTAAACCCGCTTCGCCTTATGCTCCACTGTGCCATTAACTTAATTGGCTATGCGGAATCTGGGAGGCAACACGCTAGTGGCTCACTGCTCGTGTTAGGGCTCAATATTGGATCGTAGATGGCAAAACTTGCTGGCCCCACTCGCCATTACTTCCTAGCGCTTCTCTCAAGTTGGAGTAGTCGTGTGCCTTGTCTGCTCCTCATTCTCACTTGAGCATGAAACCTTAATTTAAAAATGAACAAATTGATATCGAATCACCACTGAGAGTTTCCGAGCCATGTTGAGTTGCTTTAAGTTTTTTTCTAGCTTAGTTTGGTTTTTTCGTATAACTAGGATTAAGTTACTAATCCATGTTTCTTCGACAAACTTTTTTTCTTCAATTTGTTTGTCAGCAAAGTTGATTGGTACAAATTATGATTACCAACAACAATCGGTTTGATGGCGGCACCAAGTAGAGCAAAACTTACGCCCAAGTACCCCTTACGACCTTGTTGGGTGAGTTGGGCTGCCAGTGGCAGGCACTAGTGTGCCAATCTAAGCCGATCCCGAAACTGGTTGGCACCACCATGGGGCTTATCTCGATGCACAACTGGGTGGCTAGACTTATCATGCTTACCGCACGCCATATTCGACCCTTTATCGTGAGTACCACATTGGCAACTTGGTACTAACTTGGCCGATCGGCAAGGAACACTCTTCTTGTTCTCTGTCAAATCCTTTGTCCTTTGTAATTTTACCTGACAATAATGCAACTGGATTTGACTATACACAAGATATATATTTTTTTGTAATTTATTACGTCTTTTGTGTCATTTCATGAGATTACACATAATTTTTTTGTTGTCTTGAAAATTGCCAGCTGAGCCAAATTGAGAGCTGCTATTTCCGGTCAAACTAGCTCAGCATGTTCTTAGCTTGTGGTTGCATCCCTGAGCGTGCAAGTGTGCTAGACGAGCAGTCATTGGAGTGGTCGGGCCACTAAGTGACACACGCAAGCCATGTGAGTGCGATTAATGAAGTCGATAGCATCTGGGAGAAGGAGGAAATAACGTGGCGCCCAGTGGGGACACTCAAATGCTGTCCTGACTCGTCGCTATCCCCATGGTGGCCGTTTCAATTTAGCTAAAAGTGTCGCCTTTTGACGACACAACCACCTTTCTACTCATTTTCCTCTCCGCTTGTGGCCCAGGCGGTTATAAATAAAATTTATAACGCACCCTTAACAACTTGGTGGTTGAGTCACCATCGATATATCGATTGACATTTTAGATTTTAAACACCCAAATGGCATCATCCTCATGACATTGGTGCTCACGTTGAGCGCTTTGATGGCGCGGGGATAATGTTGAGGAAGTGCGCGCACCCATTAGCGGTGAGATGCAGTAGCCGACGCGTGCAACCGGTGACGCCTAATGGAACTGATTCACATCGTCCTAGAGTGGGTGGTGGTCTCTTTAAGCTCCTAATGGTCCGACTATGTTGTGTGGCCGGTGGCACAACACCGGGCCGCACTCATTTGCCCGGACGACATGCTTCACCGGGGACAATGTTGCCAGCAAGATAACACGCGCCCTAAAGACCGAGCCACTCGGTCGAAGACAATCCACTTCACCATTGACCGCAATGCCACTAGTTATCGTTTGAAACACGCGAGACACGCAAACTACACTACACTGAGCGGTTTGAATTATGGATCTAATGGTAAAGTTAAATTATCTAAAAAAATATTGTACTTGCACTAGTCACCGACACAAGTGAGACAATCTGGTTCAAACTGCATTGATCCACAAACATTTACCCAAGAATAAAGAAATTCATTAAATTCCCTATTAGACAATAATCCTTGTCGGAGAAAAGTAATGAGTTGAAGTGAGCAGATCCGGTCCTGAAACAGCATTTCAACAAATCAGCTGGTTATGATGGGTGTACCTCGTCACTATTAGTGGACAAAGCACCCGGCGGCACCGGTTGTGTCGGCTTTCTTTGTCGCATGTTGTTTCTAGACTTTGCTCAGCAGACAGCACGCTCCGGATTCAGATGGTGTTAATGTAATGAAACTGTTATTGTTAGAGCCATTACCAATGACTATGGTGGTCGGGCGACAGTTAAAGAGCTGGCAGCTCGCCGGCCACAGTGGTCGACCAGTAGTGGTGCTCGTACACATCAGTCTAAACAAACCAATGGACAAGTGCGCCAATGCCAGCACTCTACTCGAAGATGCCAGCTGAGTAGTGAAGCAAGAGACCCTTTGTTTTCATTAGATTGCCCGCTACCAACACTGGCACACCATCTACAATGCAGCCAACGAATAGCGCGGCTCACGGCGGCATCACTCGGCGGCAATGGCTCCAACAGGCAAACACACTGGCGAAACCAGTTCGAGTTGGCGTGCGCCCGCGCTTTGGCCACACCGCCTCTTGTCTCATTTTGGCCCTATATTTCCGCTTCCCCAGCTTTGGCTAGGCTACTGGATTGCTCGTCGCATCCTCGCTGACGCATGCCCACTACCACTCTGGTGAATGGCATCGGAATAGAGCGAGTGCCGACCGAGCAGCAACGGACCCGTCGGACGGAACCGACAATCGGCTGCAGCAATTGGTGACCACACTAAGCAATGCTGTTCAAGTCGATGGTGACAAACAAAATTGCCCGTGCCACCATTACCGGCAAAGTGGCATTGAGTGAGCCAAAGTGAATAGAGAGTTCGCAAAGCTTTGACCTTGTCTGCCACAGGTGATGCAAGCACGCTACATCGCACACAACGGTACTTGAGTATTCAGTGACACTGCATCTACCTCGGGAAACATTCACCACTGTTGAGTAGAATAGTCTAACTCCCACTCAGCATTAATCGGTGGCAATAAAAAGTGAAATCACCGAGTAGTTACAGTGAGGGTAGTGATGATGGCTGGCGCAACCAGTGCCAGCGAGCGGGCAGTGGCCACTATCCTGGGTGGCGCCCGACCGTGATTGTTTGTGCCACGGTTATTGTCTTGTTGACGCCTCGCCTATCCACTGACCATTGCCTTAGCTGTCACTCGGTCTCCAATCACAACGCACTGCCAGTGGTGCAGCTAGTGTAATCCCAAGATCGATTAGATATGGCAGAGCAGAATGGAGGAGTGGGACAACTGACTCGCTGCCAACGCCAGCGGCGGCCAATGCCGATTCGTGCTTGAACGAAAGAAGCCAGCAGCCAACGAAAGAAGAAAGAATTAGAAATTAATGACAGTGACGAGCGAAGGGGAACGCAAACGCGAGAGCAGTGAAGCATCTAACCACCACCTTGCTGTCAGGACTAGTTTGGTTGCATCACACAGCGCACCGGTGGTGGCAATCAAACGAGGCGCTCAACGCTGCTCAGGTTGCTTGGCAAGAACTGCCAAGGTAGCCGCCAAGACGTTGGAGGAGCTGATTGGCTTTGCCTAGTTCCTCGATCGACTTGCAAGCAGCATTCTTTCTGGTTTGCTCAGGCTGATTATTTACGATCGCCGCGATGGCGAACTAGCAACAGTCGAGTCAAGAATAACAAATGAGTCCCACAGACGGCAAGGCAAGAAACGCAGGCCTGCCAACGCGCAAAAAAACGTCAGTGTCAAGCGAAAGCGAGATGAGAAGCGCAAACCGGCTTGTCTGTCGCCGCACTGACCATTTGAGTGGTTCAACCCCTGAGTGGAGGCACCTGGCTCACTTGCTCATAGCCAGTGGCCTCTTTGCTCGTGCACTTGTTTCTGCCGTCCTCGTGAGATTGCAATCGCGAGCACACCGTTTTTGCCCGACTACTAAGTGCCTTATTTGATGGTACCGAGTTGTCGATTCAGCAAGTGTTTAAGTGAGATGAGGCTTCTGAATAGGGAGAGATAAATAGGGAGGAGAAAGAATACAGAGGGAAGAGGCCAATCGATTTAACTCTTTAGTTCTTGTGGTACGTTAATTTTGATAACTGTTTGCGCGAGAAGCACCTGTCTTATTCGAGATGAGCGTGCACATTACCAGTGTGCTCCGGTTGCCGTGTCTAACAAGGCCAGCGAGACAGTTAACCATTTGCCGACAGGAAAGTGAAGATAAAGAAAAAAGCACACACGTGCGAGGACATGCTTTCTACTTTATTATGCTATATAAAACAATATAAGTTTATTTGCAGATTTAAAAAAAATATTTATTTAAATTATGCATCTCACAAATAAAAAATGGTTTACATTTTTTTGTTTATGCATCTCAGGGAATAATATGAAAGTGGGTGAAATCTAGAGTAGATTTGTTGAGTAAGGCAATTCAAATTCGAGTCAAAGGGTGAGATTCACAGTTGACCTAACGGTCTATCGCCAAACTTTGACCGTACCACTCTGGCCAGAAGAAATGAGATAGTCATTGATAATGAGCAGATCAGTGATGGCGTCATGGTGAGCGTAGGACACAAGCTGTTGGTCCAACGCACAGTGATGCGAACTTTGAAGATATGAGATGGCATTCGAGTTTTCCATCTCCTGGATCTTTTGTATTTCACCATCTTGCACCATAACATAGTTGGCCAGGGGAGGAACCACACTATAGTTGGAGCCAAAGTAGTTGGAATATCGGCCAGGTTGGCCGGTGTACGTCTGAGAGAATTTGTTTGACGTTTGAGCAGTTGTACTTGAACTAGGCTTGCTGAGGCAATAGTTACATGCTTTGTAGATTGGATCACTCACGATGTAACTCATATCTGGTTCGTTTAGATCCCAGTAGCGTATACGAAAGTCCGATCCACCAGTGAGAAGACCACACGAGGTGTTATTGATCATTGGAAGAATAGCATTAACTACTGCGTGCACCTGAAACGACATCTAGTGAGTAGTAAACCAAGTTTATACTAAAATCTTTTCCCTTACATCAGTACTCTTCTGGGTACTCAAAATTCGATTTTTCTGGCCAGTTTTAATGTCCCACAAGCATATATCATTAGATCCTTGAACTAATCACAAGAAAACTTAAAACAGTTAATAAAATGTATTTTAACTTTACCTGAAGCAAAGAGCCCCATGGTTGTAAACTTGATACGCGACACACGCCCCGAAAGTTTAGAATTAACGTTATCTAGCTTGCTGGTAAAAGCGTTGATTTTGAGATGAAAACGTAGATCAAAAGCAGTCATATAGCCACAAGCAGTTGCAGCACAAAGTACTTGTGGTGAGCCATCAATGGACATAATAGTGCGCTGACTGGGAGGTAATGCTAGCTTGCTCACTGGTACATTGAAAAAGTGGGTATACAGATAACGAGTGTCGTAGATATAGACCACTGAATCAGTAAGTGAAACAGCAAATAGATAGTCGTTGAGAGCGCAAATCGAAGTGATGAAAAGTGGTGCTACGTGACGAGGGGAACCCACCTTAAAAGTGCACGTCAACTGAAGACTGGCCTCAACTAATTCAAAAATCTGCACCAGACAGTCATTGGAGAAGGCAACAATGTATTTGCCGCAGTTGACCATACCCTTGAAGCACAGTGGAGTGCCGTTACTAAACTCCATTCGGAATTGAAACTTAGACCGGTGAATAACGTAACGCCCGGGCTCGTCGCATAAGTCCCAGAGACGTATCGATCCATCATCGGAACAGGTGACAAAATAATTAGTGTTACCGTAGCGAGCCATTTGATTAACGCATGACTTGTGCTCGTAAAGATGCGTGACGAGGTTACCTCGTGGTCGAAACGGTGGCGTTTGGGTTACCGTCACCGAGGGAAAATGTGTGAAACTCTTCTTCTTGTGTTGCAAGAGACAGCGAACCTCACGCGAGTGTGGTGGACACTCGAAGTAGGTGTAATCGAGATCGCTCGAGGGTCGTGGTGGGAGTGCCACCACACTCGAGCTGCTTGATTCGCTTTGTACCAGGTTCAAGCCAAACATATGCAACCACTCTTGATTTGCATTGTTGCTTGCCACATTAATCTTAAGATTAGCGTGATTCACTAGACTTACTTCACGAGTTTTAATGTCGTAGTTCTGATAGTCAATCAAGTTGGTCCACTCGTCTTGCTTCAACGACGCCGCATTACGTTTGTTTCGATGAATGCGAATCAATAAATCTTTTAGAGCAATCAATTGCTTCTCGGTATTTAAATTTATATTCTCAGCCATCAATCGTTTGTAAAGTGCATTAGTCGATTTTCCCCTTAAGTAATCAGCGTTTGATGTAATATAATGCTCTCGGAGTAACTCAAGCATGCTTGCAAGTACATCGGCATCTTTACATTGAAGCACTGTATCAAACACGGGTCGAGGCATTGATTTACTAAATAATTCTCGACACATAAACAGATCCGAAAAGTAACGAGTGTTGCGCGTATAATATGGCTTGATTACAGGCAACACCTTGATGTTCAAGTCAATCTCATTCAAAAAAGTTGAGAGAATCGAAATGAAACTCATTACTGCATTATTAATCCAGAGATTTGGATGATAAATCAAAGGCACAATTTCGCGTAGCATCTCCACAATAATTTGCTTAGCAAACAAACCTAATTTAACAAAGTTGGTCATATGTATATCAAAGAGCAATTTGCAATACAAACCTTGCTCAACCAATGAAGCAATCGAAGTTATGGTTTTAGCAATAATAACTTCTTCAGCATCACACAGTCCTTGTTGCAGCAAAGGATATAAAATTGTAGAGCATTGAATTCCAAGATAGGAAGCAATCACCACAATGTTGTCAAAAAATGAAAGACGCAACTTAAAATCGTGCTAAAATCAACAAATTGGTTTTGAGTCTCATTACAAATCATCTATGCAAACCTTGTCATTAAGAAAAGTGATGATATGGCTGAGAATAACCTCGTTGGTTTTGTCTCGACCAAAGAAGGTACAGAGTTGTGAGCAGTTTCCCGGTGTCAGAAGGAGAAAACGTCGAACACAATTGTTCGGGTCGGTAATCAGTGTAGCCACTAGGTTGTGAAAGTACTTGTGTAGCAATTTAAGTTCTTCATCATAGTTTTGATCGTAGTATTGATTCAAAAAACTTAAAGCAATCCGAGACAAACGTCCCATATTCTTTGCAAGACAAATTCGAACATAGATTGACTTCTCTGCAATCACAAATTTCTAAACAAATAAAATAATATTTAATGAATTTGCAATCATTAGCAATCAATTATTACCTGAAATATTTCCATCAAGTAGTCAGTAAATATGTTGTGATCGCTAGAAGGCAAGCGAATAACACATGCAAGAAGTTGGGTGATGTTGTTGACTGCTTCACCTCGAACTCGAGGGTCACTGTCAAACATGCAGTGCACCAAATAAGGAATAAGTCGATCAGTAACATATGACGCCATGCATGGTGTAGTTGCCACCAAACGATAAATCATTCTTTGTGCTTCAATCTTACAAAACACGTGTTTCAAACTTCGCAACGATGAGGTTAGGGTCATCAGTAAAATAAGAGTACCTTTGGGGTTCTCGTTGATAATATTACTGTGAAAAAATCCAATCTCTTGAATTAGGTAAAGAATTTTGGCATCAGGAGGCAGACGCCATAGAGTCACCATTAACTCATACAGCTCGTCAAAGTAGCTTGGAAAGTAGACAGTTTTTAGTTCAGTTAAAATTTGCTTGCAAGATTTGCGTTCAGTCGGTTCGAGACTAATCAAATTCTTTACCACTGCGCGAATGGTTTCATTCTGGATTGTGTCAATCACTTGCCACACTCGGTCATACTTGTTTTCTTTATACAATAACAGTTGGCTCAAATCAAATAAGTAATTGTCGGAAAAAATCTCGGCTAAAATACACCCCAAACTAAACATGTCCATTTTAGGATTCAAATGACCGTCTTGAAAGAAAGAGGTAAAAACATTTTGTTGACTCGAAAGCAAGCCAGCATTGTCCATGCTAGAAAGCACAAAGCGTTCAGGTGCTATGTTGCAGCATCGACGGCGTGAAGTATCAAAGAAATAGTTGAAGAACAAGGGGTTGTCCTAAAACACATGCAAACCACTTGTTTAATAACACTTACATTATACGCCGTGGTAACTTACTTGAGGCAAACGTACTGGTTTGTAGGAAGCAAAATCACTCAAAACAACCCAGAGGTTAGAGGTGATCAAAATGTTCTCCAATTTAATATCACCATGGTAAATCTTTCGGTCGTGACACCAGGCCATACAGCGAAAGAGTTGGTAGACAATCCAGGCTTTCTCAATGTCGGAGAGAAAGGGCCGAGTGGAGATGCGGTCATAGAGTGAGAATCGCACGTACTGACGTGCCATGAAAGCAAAATTGGGTCTTATCTCAACCATACGAAACGAAGCAATTGAGAGATTGTTGCGCGTGATTTTTGCTAACTCGAGCAGTTCTTGTTTGTACTGTTCCAGAAGCAGTGATGGGTCTTCGTGGGAAAGCACTTTGATCACTACGTCGCCTTCGTGCGAAGCGCACAAAGCTACCTTTAGGAACTGTGTTTGACCTAATGAGCATTTGAACTTGTACTCAGGCACTTCAGAGAGGTAGTAGTCGATCGGTCGGATCACGGTCCGTACGGAGCTCACTAGCTGGTTGCCCATGACGAATCACTGAATCACTCTCCCTAGTCACAGGATTGAAATCAAATATCAAACGATGCTGTCACCGATTGCCACTATGTCGATTAATCTTCGAAAATGATCAGAAAGATATGCGTCGATACTTATCAGTGTGACGCCTGTGCGGACTATACAAACAAAAGTACGCCACATATTGCGCGCAATAATTATTCTTTTTATTCCTGTTCTATGCAAAACTAAATTCCAATTACTAAAATTGCTTATTAAATTGCATTAAATTGATTCATAAGTAACGACGACGCTAGGTAATCACTAACAAATTCAGAATCATTTCCTTTATATTAGTTTACACAACACGGTTGTATATAGCTGATTTTATCAAACCACTTTTATCTAACTTTTACTGACATTCAATACCATCACTATCATCCGGTGGCAGTATGGTATATTGAAATTTGGTCTCATACAATTTCTTATGAAAGTCTGGTAATATTTGGTTTAATTTTCAATTTAAGTAAGTGCACCAACGAGTTAACGAGCATATAGCCTGCGTTGCCACTCCACTGTCTCTCTGGTGTTTACCAAAAAGCCAAATTGAAGTGGAAATACTTGACTACCATATTGTCAACGACGGTTGCTAGTCCAATCGCAACGAATTGAACAATATAAACACACTGTCAAGTCAATAAATCACCTACCAAATTATGCATGTGACGCTTCAAGCGAGTAAGGCCAATTAACAAGTTTGAGCACAACCGTTGGTGTAACGGGTGGTGTCGTGTGATGCAGGCCAGTGGGTAGAAAGTGTGCGCGCGCCGAGTGTCTTGATGCGCACTTTGGGAGCAGTGGGTCGGCACCAGGAAAAAGCAGGAGCAGAGGGAGTATGCACAACTTTGATGGTCACCAAATTGGGCCGCAGTGCGCACTGGGGGACCAGCCTAGTCAGTTGATTGGGCGAGAAAACGCAGGTGACGTTGGTGGGTTGTGTGTGTGCATGAATCTCTATGATGCCTGATCGGGCGCGAGGGCGGCTGGCCGATTCGTTGGCGTGTGTACGTGTCTCTATGTGATGCGTTGTACTACACACACCCAACACACACAGTCACTGTAGGTTCCAGTGGCGCAGTTGAAAGCCGAAAGTGCCTAACACAGCACTAACTAGTGAAGAGAGTGGCAAGCACGCAACAACAACAACAAAAGACTCAATAGCTCGTTCACTGCTCAATGCTCACTGCTTACTACTCATTGCTCACTGCAGTGGCTGGCCACCGTTTCTACGCGTGCGTCGCATTGCCGAGTGGCTGCCTGAGCACTTTCTCTCCCCTGCCTACCCGCTTGCCTGCACACTGAGCCAGTGAGCGAGTAACTCGAAGCGAGCCACACTCCACCAGAGGCACTCGACTTGGCGTCATCGCGCTAACTGGCTTTGGCAAGCGCGCGCCTCAACCCTTCGGCACCAACGCCAACGTAAGTTCAACTTTTTTACATCTCACGCGCTTTCTTGATCTTGCACACAACCTTTGCCCACACTTGACACTTAAACACCATTAGTTGCTTACACGCAGGGCAACGCACACTTACATACAGTTTCGGTTTTTATTTTATTCTACCACTTTCGTAAAAAAAATTCTTGATCACACTTGATACTGGCACACTTTTACATTAGCACACTGGTCAATATATTATTACTGGTCATATAATGGTATTTTTTATTAGTAATATAAGTATAAAACTATTATAATAACTAAAAGCATACGTAGTACTAACATGACATTGATCTACACCAAGGTTATCACGCGCTTGCACACCAGTCAATCACTGGTTATCTAACATCTTTGTCGTATTCACTTTAGTTTTGATCTTCTTATATATAATTGTTGAATTGTAGTAACATTGACATTATTATTATGCGTATTTTCGCAATAAATAAATAACGATTTTATGATATTTTTAACTTTACAGTAATATTTATGAGCCTGCTTATTACCCAAAGAACCCATTAAAGCGCACAATAAGTTATATTTATTTACGTGTGTCAACGTCTGTGTCTATGTCTGTGTTGAAAGTGGCTATTGATTGTTCCATGTGCAATTAAGATGATTTATTTTTGAATTCAAATATTTATTTGAAACTGGGTGTGACGCATAACTTGACAAACGAATTAACTTTTATTGAAACTGGTCAAAACTCCGTGAAATATTTTGATTGTGATTCGCAAGAGTGATTGTTATTGCTTCGCTTTTTGTGTGTGTTTATTGTTTTATTGGGAAAAACTTTGATAAAGTTAATTTCGTTGCTAGTTTCTACGAGACGAAACGTTGAAATTCATCTTGTTATTTGTTTGGTGCCACAGTTTCCGTTTGTGGCATTCATCCGTGTTGCACACTAGCAACACCATATTTTGTTTGTAAATTGGTCAAAAACAAAACCGGCAAAATTGCGGCTAAACCGGGGTCTAGTATGACCTTGGCCGAGAAGCGGATTCGGCGCGAGCTGGTAACGTTTGTTCGCCAGATCAACAACAGCGACTGGCCCAGCTTGTTCCATATCATCCCGGAGAATAACCTGTTCGAGATCAACGGGTTTCTCATGGGTCCGCGGGAGACTCCCTTTGAGAATGGCATCTTCAAGCTGGAGATCAAGATTCCGCAGACCTACCCGTTCCACCCGCCAAAGGTCAAGTTTATCACTCATATCTGGCATCCGAACATCTCCTCGGTGAACGGCACCATCTGTTTGGATGTTCTCAAAGACCAGTGGGCTGCTTCGCTCACTCTGCGTACTGTGCTCCTGCACATCCAGGTAAGATAATTTACACCAGGCTATGAATAAATTTATCTTTATTTCAAAATCTGTCTTCAACTTGCATGATTTGGTGTAAGGGGACATGCACATATATCAATATCAAAAATAGGGGTGTGTGGGGGTGCAAGTGAAAATCATGGTTTGCTCTCATTAAGGGGAGGGGGTTTCCAATAAATATCGAGAGCATATTTTAAAATATTAAAAAACATTTAAGGCAGTTAACAGACTCGATGGGTAAGAGTGCTATTAAAAAAAGTCGAAATTTGTTTGTAGAGTTTTAAAACTCATTTTTTACTACTAAGTTTGATTATTCTAACTTGAGTAATTTTCGAGATATTGTAACCCATTTTGACATAACTTGAAATTTACTTGTTAAATAAATGATTTTTCATCCAAATCAGA
>WURS02451240.1:0-14189 GCA_011762765.2 Rhinocypha anisoptera
AATTACGATTCCATAAATAAGAGGAGGGTCGAGAGATTGGCCGTCCTGCTAAGGTCAACACAGACAAATGGGCTTTTAAAGTATTGTCTACAAGTCTAGCTCACAGCTTCTTTTATTCCGATCAGCTATAAGGACAAAATAGCACCAGGAAATGACAGACTGGTGCTCAGATTCGAAAACAAGTTGTTCAGTCATTCCCCAGGAAAGCCTTTGGCATAAAACCACAAAGCCTTCTCTCGTAAAATCACCACAAAGTCTCTAGTAAAGTCTTCATTACAATATAGATTCGCGAGGCATGATAATGTAATACATGTTCCAATCCTGCGATTTATGCAACCTGAGCGACAACCATGGCAAAATCTACTCGCTATAGCGACAGTGCAGATGTGATCACTCGTAATAACCGGTGGAACTCCCTATGTTTTAACACGTGGACCAACCAACACAAAACGATAACTTGCTATAGCGATACTCTCGTTATAAGCAATACTCGCTATAGCGAACTTCTACTGTATATGGTGCTTACATTGGACAAATGATTAAGAGCCTTTGATTATGAAAATCTATAATTGAAGTAAAAACTAATTGATTAAGAATTGTAAAACTAGTCCACAGCACTTTTAGATTAAAAACCCATTCCCCATACAGGTTGATATAAAAACATTAGGTAAGCTCCAGACCTGAGGTTGCCAGATTTTAGAAAATGCAGAATTTTCTATGGCTACATATACTGTATATTTTTTCTATTAAGAAACATCCAGAGACAAATATTTGTTAGATTATGCAATTAGCCATTATGAATAAACTATGTAAAGGAGAAATTTGAGGCATTCTTTGGCAAACCCGGACCTGAATAACTGATGATTGACTACAGCATAATTGAAAAAATGAAATATTGAAAAAAAATCGAAAATGATGCCTCCAGAAATGTGGTATGCCTGGAGCAGTAAATTTGAAACTGCATTCTGGAATCCATACCAAAAAACTGAAGGAACCAGATTAACAATGTCCAGATATTGTAATGTAATAATAATGTCTACCTGTTTTAATGTAATAATTTCAGTTCGTCTCTAGGACTTACATCAATATCCATACCCAAATACCCATTTATTAGAGTTCCTATAAAAATAAATGAGATTGTTAATCAAATATTGTATAAAATATTGTAAACATAAATATTACATTTCATTAAGTCTCTCCTAGCTCGTTATGTATTGTATTTTGTGCAAGCAATGCTGAAGTAAAGGAATGGTAGGGATTATCATTCTCAATTTAAGGTAGTTTTTATGTTTATGTCACTAATGTATATTGATAAAATAAGCAAGTTAACTCTAATGAGAAGTGTATTCCGTGTCTCGACTGTGGCTTGGTTTTGTCTTCTTTTAAAGTCACAAAATTAAAGTATTCTGTCCTTTGACAGTAATCTTGTAGATAGAGCTTACAGCTACTATACAGGGGACCCAGGTTCAAATCCTGGATATGCATGCATGCATACATCCGAAGCCAAAAATAAACTGGGTGATTTTTTGGGATTTCAAATTCTGCGCACTGTGTACCGTTAGGAGGGATATATTTTTAAGAATAAACAGTGTCATTTACTTAATACAAATACCTTTAGTAATGTCAGTCATACAACTTACTAGATGCAGTATGTATGATACTTTTATGTACCTATAACCTAGTTTTCACTTATTAAATACATTGAGTTGCTCATGAGGTCACTTCTAACAAGGTCCTATTTATTGCTTAAATGATTGTTAAAAATAGATGTTTATTGATTTCATTATTATGATATCTGTCATTTTAGATAGGGTATGTCCTTTCTTAAATGTTACATTTTTATGCAATCATTTCCCACTCCTGTAATTAAGGGAGATGGGTTGAAGGACATGAAACATTAGGTAGTTCAGTCTAATTTATTTGTAAAGAAATCTGGATAAGTCATCACCTACTGGCAACTTGAGATATCAGTTTAAGTCAAATCATACTTCCACCGTCTCCCTTCCAACAACTCCATCAAATATAGATTACCTTTTATTTCTAAGCATTTAATTTCTATACTAAGAATACAATCTTTGAACAAAGATTTGGTAAGATTTGCAGTTATCATTAGTTAGTAGTATCAGTAGCAGTATGGTTATACAGAAATATGCATTAATTTGATGGTATGAGCACACAAAACAAAATCTGATGGAAAAAATTGGAAATAGATTTAGAAGAAAATGGGCATTAAATTACAGGATATTGTGTGTGAAATATGTTGAAATAATATATCAAATATTAATTTTTTTTGTTCATATGATATTTTCCTCCTCTTTACTCAGATGGAATACTACATGCCACTGGATACAATCCTGCTTCGCACCCTCCAGGCTACAGTTTGGAATCATGACTCCTTCCAGGAGAATGAGTTCCTAGGTGGAGTTTCCCTGCAATTAGATTCACTTGGTTTGCCTACTAACACTACTACTGAATGGTTTCCCCTGGTAAATGTGCACCGCTATTACTTAAGGGATCAGTAAAACAACATATTTTGGGTGCAACATTTTCTCTCAAGGTGTAATTATTTCAAAGCTCAGTGTCAAAAGTGAAGGATTTTCCCATTAAATGTTAGGAATAATTGTCCACCCATTCTCTGTGCTGCATATGCTTTTGCTAAGATATGTTTTGTGAGTAAGTCTGACACTTGGAATTGGATGTTCCCTTAAATTCAGAGTGCAGCTAGCTGGCCTCGCCGACAAGTGTCAATTGTTTTCCAAAGTGAGGGTTGATAATAAGTAATGCTGTAATCATGTTGGTTGGTATTTGCCATTGTAGATAGAAATTTAAATTTTTATTCTTCATAAGACACTGGTTTTAACAAAACTGTTGTTTGATACTGTGATTATTATGAGAATTTTTGATCATTTAATTGTCCATAAATGAATCCATTACATTTGCTTCATGGATCCATTCCTGGCAGTTTTTATCAGAGGTCATGATTTATTCTGGATATATTTCCAGTAATGTTTAACGGAATGAGAACAATTTCCAAGGGTTTCTATGGTGCTTTTCAGTTGAATAATGGATTGGCCTATTTTTTCAACTAATTATGTCATTAATTGTTAATGTTTATTACCAATCTTTGGGTTTGGATTCAAATTGAAGTATCTTGTCTAAATTTTTCTCTCATTCCAAATGCCCAATGCATTTAGGAATAAGATATTCAAGACTACTTTAGAATTTTTAACCAAATATCTATTGAAGTTTAAGAGTTTGGGAAAAACAATATGTTCCATATAGAATAATGGAGGCATGAAATCTTTAAAAATTATGATCTATGTTAAATGGGATTGATTAATTTTAATGGGCTTTGATTAATTAAATTGTACAGTATGCCTGGCTTTTTTTTCTAGTTATGATGGCATAAGTCCAGCATACAATTTGACTGTAATCATAGACTTTAAAAACTATGAGATTACACAAAATAAAAAAGGTCACCTTGTAGAAAGGTGTGTATTTCTCAGGAGTTATCCTGTTGATAACTTTTTAAGCATATTGAGGCATACACGCAATCATGATAATAACAGTATAATTACTTTGTTTTCCATTAAATTTGTTGGAGAAACACTCCATTGCTGGTGTCTTACTAGGCATGTATATCTAGTAAAAATGCTTTGGTGGATAAAAGAAAGTTTAACATAGTCCATTCTGTGAATAGTAAATATTAAAATTAATACATGTTACAACTACTGTAAAAATATCTGATCATGATTTTATGTAGCAACATATTTTTCATTCAAAACCAGTCACTGCACAGCTTTGCTTCTGCAGTGTCTTAAACTTAGCTAAATGTTAGTTTCCATGATATTGAAACATCATTTATGACACCGCTTTCACTATTATTTGTGTCATTTGACATATTCATCCCTCTTATTTAATGCGTAAACTCTAAAATATTTCTTTTAAAGCTTTAATTTCATAACTTTATTTACATGTTTCTTTCTGAGGAAACTAAAAGTTATTTAAAAAGTTTTCTATATCCATATAATAGCTATACTTAAAAAATCACAAGCTATTATATTCTTCTCGTGTAAATTTCATTTTGTCGATACATAAAATGGCCAAATATTTCTTCAAATAATTTAGCCGTAAAATCTTTGATTTTAACAGAAATATTCATGTTATAACTTGATTACTAAAATCATTGTATTGATTTTTTTGGTTTATTGTTACTTTGGTTTCCCTTTTGAAATCAAATTATTTGTTTTGCAAGAGTGTACCTTAAATGACACTCTTATACTGTCATTTTATTGTGATATTTTCATTTACACTGTTACATTTCTTTCTTGTACTAAAATTTTTATAGAATTGTTTTCCTGCTGTGGATTACAAGTGGTTGATTAGCTTTACAAGGTTGTCCAATTATTTATTACTGTTAATCAATAAATCAGTAGGTAATCTTCAATGTGTTTGTGTGAGTGTGTGAATATAAACATATTCATGGCTGAATTAATGAATTACCCCAGAACTCAGAATTCATTTTATAGTGTAGATGATAAAAATGTATATACTGTTTGAATTGGAAGATGGCCATCCTCAGATTTTCGTCACAAGTTCTGTTGTATTGGTATTACAGCTAATATTATGTCTCTGTATTCTTTTCTAAGTTTGATGAAATGTATTGTGATCATGTGAATGGAATAGGCAAAAGGAACAAGAAAATTGATACTGCATAAGATATAGTTATTAGTCAAATAATATTTTGATTTTTATGTATATAACCTGTCCAAATATTGATGTATTTTTGGAATGAACAAGAATATTGAAGGGTAGTTATAAGGTATTCAATTAAGAGGATTCCATTATTTGTTGCATGAGATTGTATTCCATCTGTATTTAATTATTTTCAGCAATTCATTCTATAAGGTTAGCAGGCCTTAGATGTAGTATTAATTTTTTAATACCTTATTTATATTAAAGTATTTATGAGAAATTCATTTTAATTATAACACAATCTTAGGCTTAGAGTGGAATGATTATGAATTAGATGTTTGCATCATGGTATTTTTCCATGTGTTATTCTTTCTTTGTGGGTACAAATAATACAGTTTAATTTTAAAGAAGTTACCTCTGTGAAAGAAAGTTAAATATTGAAATTATTAAAAAAAAAATATGAATGTTAACGTTAGTTTCAGGTAGTAACTCATTGCTCCAAAACCAACATTGTACCATATATTTTCTGTAATGTATTATGGTATCACTAAACCTACTATTATTTTATAAATTGTTTAGGAGTTTGCAGAAATGTTTGCAGAAACTGAAAACATCAGTGTCATCTGGAGTCATTCCATTTAGAGTTCAGTCATTTAAAATGCCATAAATGTTGGTAATGGGACTTCTCCACCATGCACCAAATATGAGTCAGGATTGATTTCAGAATAACTCAAAACAACATGGGCAATTGCGCAAATGGATTCCTATTTGAATAAGAAAACATTGAGTTGAGCAGATATGACCAACCCTCATTAAAATGAACTCCAGCCCCACTATTTCGCCTTAATTTAGTTAGAAATGATCCCACTCATTACCCTCTATGCATGATGAATTTCAAGATGGTCACAGTCATCACCCCAACATCGAACTCGATAGCAGGCAAGTTAGGCATCCCGTGGAATCAAACCAAGTGTTTTTATTTTTTTCACCCTTGCATTTCTGTAGAATGTATGAGCTACTGCAAAAAAAATCGTAATACGTCAGTGAGAATTTTAGTGAAGCCAATGAAGAATTTCACTTCAAGATAACTTTTCAATCTGCTGAAACATGAGGCGAAAATTCGTTCTGTTGCATGTTCTCAAGTGTTTCTTTTTCTTCCCCAAGTTCTCCATCATCATCATCATCTCTTGTTGTTTCCACTTCCATGGGTCATCCCACATACCATCCTTCACCACTTCAGAATGCACCTTTCTGTCACTCCAGCTCCACCCCTCCTCTTATCTGCATTCATTTCCACCCTCTTTCCTCCAGGTCCTTTTTCACTTGGTCCCTCCACCATGTCCATAGCACTCCTTTTTGTTTCTTCCTTTAGTAAATACCTGGTATATTTCCACAAACAAACAAATTTAGCAGATCACGACCGGCTTTGATGATAATCATCACCATCTGGTCGTGCATTTTTGTAGGTATGCGCTTACTGCATAAAGTACTCATGAGAATGAGTATTTTATATATACTTAGACATTAAACATTAGTCATAAAATGATGCATTCTATATTATTAAAAGGCACTTTCAGGTCATGGTCAGGTGAAGCTATGTGGAGCCAACACAATAAGAAAAAAACCACTTGGTTTTCCAAATAAAGATTGTGTGGAATCATTATTAATTTTTATAATTTTTAGGATAACTGTTGGCCTTTTGTTTTTGAATGGAAGTAATAGCACACAGCTTATGTGTGCTAATAGTGTTAACTAATAATAACAGTAATTTATACCACTATTTCTCTCCTTTTCACATGTTTTGGGTCCAACCAGCTATACATATTAAAAACTTATATAGATATATCCCTGTGATATCTACATTTGTAATTTTTGAAGTTTCATTTTGCCCAGAAGGCATTCTGGCGGACAAACTGCTTCATTATTTTCTGCCAGTGATGATCTAGTTCACTGCAAGGGTGAAACATTCTTAAAGTTGTAATTTAATCCCTAACCTGCAGGATACTTTGATCAACATTTTGGCGTGCCACTGTGGAGAATACGTTCGTGTACGTATGACTGCTGCCTTTTAACCCTCCCTTAACCCTCTCCAAATTTTATGTCCCATTCTTTTAAAAAAGGTTCGAACGGTCACATTTGCGTATTGCTCCAGAATTGGGCTCTCCTTTGAAGTGTCATTTATTACAGTTCATGACCCCCGGGCAAGTTTGACAAATGCGTTCCACCCGCCAAGATTTTCGAAATTGTTTTCTGAACCAACCTCGTCATTTCCCTTAGATTTTGCAGTAGTGGTAGTAGTATTTTTGTTTATAGGGTGCTTCGACGACTAGGGTCATTTCGCACCTCTTCTACTCTTAGAAAAATCCCTATTGGACAAACACAACACCCATGCCCTAGGCGGGATTCGAACCCACGACCTTTGGGTTAGCTGGCGAGCATTAGATTTTGTAGTGTTTCAGTAGAATGCTGGTTATAAATGAAAGCATTTATGTAATGTTTGCTATCAAATTAATTAGAAACTAACAAGGAAAATAAATATGGAATTTATTTTTTTGATATATTCCTGCGTGAAATATTCCGACTATTATCATTCGTATCTCCACTCCCCCCTTGGAGGGAACTGGGCAAAGGGGTCAATAAGGGTCGTCCCAGGTCAGCCACCTAATAAACCTATGTCAGACATCGAAGGGAAGAGTGCAAGGGTCACTTTTCTCCTGCACAGAGCAGTCGCAATGGAACGAGTCTCCCACAGCAGAGGGGTTAAGTGTATTGTGCTCAGTTATAGCTAATTATCCCTGGGTTAATATGCATGTGGAATGATTCCAAATGACATTTTAGATTCTTATTTCCTAGTAAAACAATATTTTGAACTGTCATTGTATTTAGTTTCAATTGTAATAAATTTCTTGGAAATATTTTGGCTTTTCCATTGTTTGCAGTACATTTGGTTTGGAAACACTAAAAATATAATACTCATTTGTAAAGCCTTGGATTATTCACATTGCAAAAGCCAAAGTTGTTTGCATTTATATGATATAATATTCTCAGAATTAACATCAATTGCATGTCTATCAAAAGGGTAAAATAAATTAAGGGTACTTGGCTGTTTGAAGGTAATGTAAATGAATACTGACTGAAATAATGCCTTAAATTAAAATACAATTTAACGATTGTAGTAAGATTTTTATCAAGTTTGTAAGTATGTGAAAGGTCCAGGAGTGTTTGTAAGATGCCTATTTATTCCTTATTGAAGCAAAAATAAGTAATTTTGTATATGCTGTCTTTCTTTACCATGGCTAACATTAATAATGACTGGCCTTTTTTTAATAGCACAAACTCATTAAACTGTTGTAGGAAACTTTTGTATACTGCAATGGAATCCTCCTGAGAAAGGCTTGCTTTCATATTTTTATTTCTGAAATAGATTCTGGAGACGTTTTACAACATTTTGTATTCAAAACTTTTGTATGTGCTTGTCCAAAGAGAAAGTTTTAAGGGTGATGCAGTGAATGTGCATGTAATTATAGATGACTGAAATAAATGTGAACATTGTTATAAGCTACTATGATATTCCTTTAGTGAATCATTTGTCTTAACCCATATGTACCAAAATATCATATCCAGGACTCTTATTGAATGACAGGTAATCACTGTTGAGAGTAGGGATACTTGCGATAGAGTTATTCATCTGAACTCATCAGAGAAAAAAAATATTAGTACAGGCAACCTTTTTTGAGGCTACATTCCTGTGTAAAAACTATGGTATTGGGACTAAGTGCGGTGGGTCATTGGAGGTAGAACTTTCAAAATAATACATACATACATCATTTGAAACTCACCTATTAGGCTAATCAGTACTTAACTATGCTTCAGTACCAGTAGTAATTATATTCAATTTATAGAATTAATAATAAAGATTAAGAGATACAGGTTTGCCTTCATTTTTTAAGTACATTGATAAATAATTTTTAGAACGTTTAAGTTACCATATAATACCTTTTGATGTGAAAACTTTTTTAAATCTATGAAATCTGCTCTGTGAACATCTGAAATATGCTGATCTCCAAAGGGTTAGAATGAAGGTCTCTGACTTCACTTCAGGTAACATGAGCTGACAAGATGTTGATTACTCTGTAGCTGAAATGGAATAACATAACTTAATAACTAAAGCATCCTGTGGTGTTTTTTCATTCATATTCCATACCATGCCTTTGTACTGTTTGAAGTCACAAACTGATTTTTTACAAAGATCTCTCAATAGAATATTGGCTACGTTAAATTAGGAATTAGATGAATTAGTGTGCATTGGATGTATGTAGTATTGTTCTTATTTTCACATTTTTATTGGAGGAAAAAGAATGTGCTTCTGTTAGCTACTGTTACTTCACCCGTTCATAAACAGAAAAAGGTGATGATATTGTATTCCAGAACTCATGAATTGAGTGTTTGAAGCATACTTAGTAAGTAGTGAGCTTCTTATTATTGATGTAGAATTTCCCTTCTTGAAAGTTTTCTGCTCACTTTCCTTTTTAACACATTGAACACTGTTATCAGTTTCATCAAAATACCCAAGTATTTTCTTATCAGGTCAACTTTTGTCATCAAATTGAAAATAATTACTGTTTACCCTTAGGAAATTTCTTGAGTATAATATATTTTAAATAACATAATGTTATCTTACTGAATCATTGTGATGGGTAAATGGATGTCACCAAATGAAAAGGTATGTGAATTTTATTGTATATATTTTGTAAGTAGGAATATATTAACTGGAAGCCTTCATTTATCAATCCAATATTTTATTTCAGGAAGTTCAAGAGAAACTATATGTTGATGGTGCCAGCATTTTTGAGTGTTCAACTATGGAAAAGGGTAAAAATAGTTATTTAATCTTTAACCCAGGAAACCTTTTAATAATTCTCCAAAAGATAAATGAATGATTTAAAAACAATAGTGGATGGTGAGTGAAAGTTTAATTTTCCTTGACAGTGGAATTTCTTATGATGGAAAACATTTTTGTTCATGATACCCAATGGAAGATTACATTCAGTATGGTCAATTCTTTCTTCTTGTTTTTAAAGGCTATAGAGTGATCGCATTGTTGTAAGAATTTCCTTTATTTTGTCCTTACTACTAAATTTTAGTTTCCATCCAATGGAAAACAATTACATTGACCATTTTGAATGTATTATTTACTATATGATCATTATCTAGGTGACTACCACAATTTTACATCAGTGATTTTCAAGGATGTGGAAGTAAAATTTCTTTAAAATGATTTAGACTTGCGCAACAACCTTAAGTGGTGTGAATTAACAGGGGTTTTTTGAGCTTTCCCAACTGAAAATCACAAAAATCAACTGTAAATATATACTGTCTGACTATGAAGTTTCAAGTACGTTATGTATCTCTCCTAGTCCTTACTTCATTTTTTGCAACTCCTTCGTTAAATATAACCACACAGGTGTGACGAATGGCTTTTCAAATTCCACCATTCAAGCAAAAACATCCTGTTATGTGAGTTATGGTTGAAAAACAACCACATTGGTATAAAAAAAACTTTTATTTGCCACTATGAATTTCCTTTCCTTCATTTCACTCTGACATATCCAGTTATCACCTACTCCTCGACCTGTACACTGGTCCATCAGAATTTCCTGCCTTGAAAAACTATACCTTAGTTCACTTTCTGAAATCTTGCTTCTTCATAACTTCTGTTACTTTAGCTCTTACATACTTGCTTTGTTGTCTTAAGCCTGGTTCATTTTAAAGCTGACTTGACTTAAAGAAATAAGTTGTCACACAGTCTAAGATGAATGGGGCAGATAAGCTTGTAAGAGGGAACCCATTATTACCCAAAAACATATACCACACTTACCCGGTTGAAGACCCAAGAGGAATTCATTTGCAAAACACATCATCAGGTCTGATGATGTGTAGTCATCATCACCATTGAATTTCCAATACTATGATTGATTTGCAGCAGGAGTTTTGAACCACCTTCCTAATTCCTCCCAGTAGTCAGCTAGTCTCTTCAGAGTTTTGTAGGTTGGGCAGTGTTGAGACTTTCACCAGCTGTTCAATGTATTCCAGCCTTGGTCTTACTCTACACCTCTTCCCTTGAACTATGCCCTCCAGCAGTGTTGTGACCAATCTGGGGTGTCAGAACAGATTCCCAATTCAAACTATTCTCTCTACCACTTTCCTCACCAGGCTTCTCGGCTACTTTATGTAGCTTTTCTTCATTAGGCGCTGTCTACTTAGCATACTCCCAACATCCTCTGGTAACGCCACACTTCAAATGCTGATAATCTTCTTTTCCCTTCCCTCGCATAGAGCACATGTTTCACAGCCATATATAGCCACACTCCAAACAAAAGTCTTACAAGTATTTTACATAGTTGTAGGCTCATGTTTCTTGACCTGAAGACCATTTCTTTCTTATTGAATGCCATTTTGGCCGGGTCTTTTCTGGCTACGAGGTCTCTCTTGCTGCACCCATCTGCCATTCCCAGGCAAGTTAACCAGCAGGATTCCCCCAATTGTGACTTGGGTCCGAGTTCCATATCTACTCACCACTATTTCTTTTGTTTTGGAGTGGTTTATTTTCATGTTGTAGAGGGAACCAAGTATAATGGCTCCATCTTTTTTAGGAGTGAGGAGGAACTAAAAAAAGGCTCTGGAGGCTGAGTGAGGAGTTCCTCCTCACTCAGCCAGGATCGAAATGTTTAGCACCAACAAATATCTGTGGAAAAATATAATTTCAACTGTTTTCTATAAAAATATTAAAAACTTCCACGAATTCAATCTTGAATCCATTCAGCTAATCGTTTCTCCTAGCTTTAAATTTTACCTACTGGTTTCGGTAACCTACCTGCTTGTTGATATGTTCTACCAGGTTTGGTAGCTGGACTGAACACCTACTGTACTCAACCGGGCTCGGTACCCATGGCGAAGCTTATATAATGGGTTATTCCACAAATCCAATCATTTTCTCCTGAACTTTCTCAAAGGGGGATGGGTTAAATATGGCTTAATTTATATGTATTGAGGAGGCTGGTCATGGTAAGGGCAGGTTTAAGTTCCTGTGATACTGGTTAGAGTTTCTCCAGGAAGATCTGGTGCCCTCAAGGGTACCAGATCTTCCTGGAGAAACTGTAGGTAGGCAGCATAGGGAAAGGGTCTATTGTATTTGATAAATCGTGTGGGTTAGCGGGGCTGTTTGAAGACGACAGAGAGACATTTTATAAAGATGATTGATTGAGTAGTGGAGTCGTTTTTGTTTAGAATGGGGAAAAATGCATTAATTAACTGTCGAATTTTGTGGGCTTCTGGGAAGGAGGTGCAGAATAAATTGGGGAAATCGGTATTTTTAGTGCGAGAAAGTAGGGTGGGCATATTGGGGGTGTAATTTTTTTCGTCTGGGAATCTGTCAGATCATGTGATGGTCATCAAATCTGGGTCGTGAAAATAAAGGGAATGTGGAAAAACTTAAAATATCCTTTTATTTCACGGAGAAACTTTTTCACGAAGTCATATCTGGGACGGTCAGCCATATAGGGGAATTTTTCGCGATAACCGCCCCTCTTCGGAGAAGAATGGAGATTTTTTTAATGAATTGCGTTATGGAGAGGAGTTGTTGTAGACACGGATGTCACGGGCGAAGGGAACGGAACATTTTGTGAGCGGTGAATGTCAGCTGCTGGAGTAGAGGTGTGTGTGTGTGTTATTGGGCTGTTTGTGGACAGATATGTTGAATTTATGGTTCAAATGCTGATGTTATTTGTCTAGAAAAATAATGTTGGAGTCGGTGGAAGTAAATGCTTTAGAGGCGGAGGAATTAAGAGAGGATATGAAAGGCAAGAGGTTTTCCTGGTCGCGACGCTTGATGAGGAAGACACGGGACCACTCTGTGGACTCATAAAATAGGTTCGAGGTCTTGGGAAGCGAGGGAAGATTGTTAATGAAGGCCCCAGCTGCTCACCGTCCCCCTCACCCTATCTGCTCTCCCCCCCTCCGGCTTACCGCTATTCCTACCCACACTCTCTCTCTCCCCCACCTAATCTTCGCCCGCGTTTCCGCCTGAGATCAACAGATCAGTACTGAGTCACTCGTTGAGGGCGAGGGTACGTCCGTCGAAACATTCTAAATTCACGTGTTCTTTCCATGTCTCATGGGAATTGGGTAAAAAATATAGCCTTCCAACTTTGGAATCTATTGCAGCGCTTGAAATTGACCTTGTTTATGAATTGTGCATTATTATATGCAAGAGTAATTTTCAGCATATAGTAATACGGAAAACAAATTGATAACTTACCTCAAATCGCTAAACATACGGGAAAGATAAGAAGTATATATCGCGTTTGAAAGATAGGTGCTCGTTTGACCTCAAATCAGCTTGTATGTATGTAGAAATAGTTGACGGGAGCCACCGTATCACTTATTTCGAGACTCAAATCGTCTCAGTCGTCATTTACATGCTGAAGTGAGACCCGGTACCCGTAATTAAGAAGCAATTATTGTCACTGCAATTTACCTGTAGGCACGGAAGTTCTCCCGGTTATATGCACCCGGGATTAAATCAGGCGATGACATTGCTCAACACAGTTCCTGGCGAATAGTTTTAACTCTGCGGTCTTTTAAGTTCATGAAGGGAAATGGAAGGTGAGGTAGCAGAAGGTAAGTTGTTTACTTATAGCAAATGGGAATTCAAATGAAAGGTCATGTCATGTTTGATATTTTATTTCTAAAGGATTATCAAACCAGGAACTCACTGCTGGAGACAATGATTTGAGCATAGTGAGATCACCTACAGCTTTTAAGTTTACAAATTGGAAAGTTCCTGAAATTTCGCTTCCTAGTCTCCTCTTCGAAGGCATCGATATGAATTATGATCTCATCAAAGACCGAATGTGGGTGGTAAGTAATGATGCGTCGTCATTTAATCATTTCCCGTTATGCAGATGTCGATCGAAGTAAAGTCTCCCTGCGTGTTTTACCAAAGCTGCCTTAAGGATATGTTTACCTTCGTTAACATCATGTGCCTTTCGTGCTATCTCATTCCTCCAGTACTTTCAAGCCGCGTGGAAAAATTATCATTATATTTGTATGACCGAGAGTTATTAAAGCGTCACGCACACGCCTTAGAGCGCAGTGGCATTGAAAACCATGGGCGGGTGAACGAAATCCTTTAAGAAGTGATGATTGAATGATAGCCTATTAATCTGATGATTGATTAAATGTTTTTCTCGATGGTGTCGATTATCACCAAGTTGCGTAAAAATAAATTAGTCACGGTAATTTTTGCGAACGTATGTTAAATATTCATGAATGAGCTCACCATAAGAAGGTAGTTGCTTGCAAGTACCTGCTAACTTCACTCGAGACTAATACGTATTTCGAGTCACTATACTCCGACCGCTTTGAAATGGTCCTTCTCGGTGAACGGTGGGTGGAGCTACGACTGCCTACCACCCCTCCCGGCTTTACCTCCC
>WURS02451251.1:0-14189 GCA_011762765.2 Rhinocypha anisoptera
CTACATCTATTGTGATCTCTAATTGTGCGAGGAAAAAATGACATTTTATATCTATCTGTTCGGCATCCTAACTCTCTTCTGGGACTGTGTTCTCCGGGGTTGATTCCGGCGAACGGCAGAGGAAAGCGTCTCCTTAATGATTACATCCGTTCCCCCTCCCCCCCCTCCCGACACACTTCATTCTCGCTCAGTTAAGCGATCTAGTGATACATGGGAAGGCGCTTAAAATATCGGGAGATGTCGGTAGCAGAAATGACAAAGGGGAAAGAACAAATGAATAATCTTGCACGCGCCTTGAGAGGGTCCGGCGAAATTATAAGAGGGAAGGGCTCTTGTTTGGACCTTGTATTTTACGACGGAATTTGTAGTTGGTTGTTTTCATGCATCTTTGTTGAGGGCAGAGGCATTGTCCAGCACGATATTGTTTCGAATGCGAGTGCCTTAAATTCTGTGTGCAACGCTTTTGGATTATCGTACAAACATTCTCCTAATATTTTGCTTTTAAAATCACTTAACGCTTTACGACACGCATTCCTTGCTATCGCCTTTGATCGTTTGTATCTTTCAATTACTTCGTTGTTTTCCTTATTACAATTTCCACGGCGTGCGCTCTTCATTTTCGCGTGGCATTCCCTTTAACGTTTTAAAGCCTTGCGTACTTCTGCTTCTGATGGTACAACATCTAGGTTCGGTGGTTTCTATTTTTAAGATTAGCTGGTTAGTATTTTTCTTACGCACCGTATTACATCAAGGAATCCGTTCCATAAACTTTCATCCCTTTTGTTTATGCTAGTTCGCTTGAATGATTTAATCGATTTGCGCAACTCGCGCTTTAAACCGTCGTAATGTGCCCGCTTGTACAGGTATATCTTTCTTTTAGGCTTCCCCTTTTTCCTAGTTGTCATATTAAATCCTATAGTCCTATATCCTATTCGCTATCCTATAGTCGCTTATTCCGTCAAGGTCTGAAATGTTTGTTACATAGTCGGGTAGGCTGTTTGCTAATAAATCGAGTATATCATTACCTCTAGTCGTTGTCTTTACTAACTGATGCAACGAGTTCGAGGTAAACATGTGTATAAGTGATTCGCATAACTCTTTATCCTTTCCCAATGTTTAAAAAAAAAATTAAATATAACACGACAAGAGTGAAAGATATACTTCCTTCCTGTTAAAGAGTTTTATATAACGGGATATCATAATCCAGATGGATGACTTTGGCGGACATTCAAGATGAATGAATGCCTTTTTTAATGATCGTACTTCGACCGGCGCTAAACCCTCATTTAGGTTTGCACATTTTATACCTTCCATTATTCTCTCCCCAAATTTCACTGCCATCGCACTGCGTCCATAAAGCTTCATTAAATGGTACTCCGCCTCTTGTCCTGGAATTCCCTCGTTCGGATTTCTCGTACGATATATAATTCTCTCCCATGCCGCGGAGCGTGTCCTTGGCGTCTGCCGGCTTTTGTCTTTCCCTCAATATCATCATCTTCTCTTCGCGCCCGCCGCGTGTCTCCCTCCCGTCCGACCCGGTGACCCCATCTCCCTAAGCGACCGAACCAATATTTGTTTCACCTCGGCGCCAATGCTTTTTGCTGAATCTTTCTTTATGTCTTTTAACAATGTCACCGTCAACGATGAAGTTTGTGTCCTCGGTTTGCGTGCCAATAGTTTTGTGATTCTTCTTTTGTTTTCCCTCTCCTCCAGACTTCCTCGGTGGAAGGAGGGGGTTTTCTCCACGTTCGACTTCGTCCTCCTTACCTCCTTCTCCCCCTCACACCTTCCGTCAAAATCCCGAAGAAAAACACGCTAATCTCCGTTTTGAGCAGAATGGAAATCTCTCGTACCGATTAATTTTTATCTTTACCTTAAGATCTAGGGTGGAGAATTAGTACCTAAAATCTCCTCACAATTGCAGCATCACACACACAATCTCTCTCTTGCTTTCCTCTTACCTCACTTCTCTCGGGGAACGAATGAGGAAGGGTAGGGTGCTCCTTTAAGATGCTGCTCCCCCCTCTTCCGAACATTCCATTTACCCCTCTCCACCGAGTTGGTACTGCCCTTCTCTTCCTACATGCTATGATATCATTTATTCGCCTTATCCACAGCGCTTTCCTGCCCACCCCTGCCCTTACGATTTTCGCCTACCCCCCGCGTCGTAAACTTCCTTCCCCCCCTACGCTCTCTCCTCTCTCGCGATTACCATCTCTCCGTCTCCCTTTCCCTCTCTCGCAGCACTTTCGCCTTTATTGTCTACCCTTCTCCTCATTCTGGGTCTTCGCCACAGATCCCTCTCCTTCTTGCCCCTACTTTCCTCTCTCGGTCCTCCGTTTCCCTACCCCCTGCCGAATGGTAATTAGTACTGTTACTTTCTCCTATTATCTCTTCACTTCCACCTCAATCCCTCTGGCCAAAGCTATTGCAATTACCCAATTTAACATTTTTTTCCTTATAACTTCCCCTACTTTCCCTCGGATTTCTGGTTAAGGTTCTCAATTTTTTCATACACAACTTTCACTTCTTTAACAAGGTATCCTCCAAAAAAAAAATAAATTACGGAAAATGATCTTTTTAAACGTTAATTCCATTTAAATGACATTATGTACTTATGAACACCACGAATCATCACGAACACAGATTCATCATGCTTTCTCCGATATAAGTTTGCTACGCTGATTGATTACTTTGGAACTCTAGCGTTTTTGTTAGTGACATTTAAGGTAAGTAATTTAATAATACGGGAGATAATTAATTTGGATTCCAAGTCCTAGAAGGGGCTTATTTTTAATGTTTTCGAACATTTTAAAGCAACTCTACTAGGATAGTTTTCCCGAAGTGTAGGTCTCTAAAAGTCTATAGTTCTGCCCTTCAGCCTCATCTTTATTTATTTTTACGCTATTAAGTACGCATATTATTATACGCATGTTACGCGCATATTACCAAAAAGTTGACACTATAGGCTTGGGAACCTCTGGTACTACATGTTCGTAGCAGCAACAAAATAGTTGCCATTTATTCCAAGAAAAGAATATCTGTATAATGTCCTCGAGTACCATATAAGATTCCAAAACGTGTGGTGTGTTGCTCAACTCAATCAATCTACGGCGCTGGCTCCTCTGAATTACCGGAATATCGTCAGCACACAAAATATTTGTGACCAAGTGCTTGTGAAAACATGGGGAGCGAACAGAAGCTAGATTTCAAGAAGTTAGAGAACAAACCATAAATGGCCAAATGCTTTCCCCCTACGCCATTACTCGAAAGGAAAATTTAGTTTACGAGCACAACCCAGCAATAAAGCTGTAGTAAACCCAATGGAAGAGCCAAAGTTTATTCCGATATTAGAGTGTTAGCCTATTAAACCATGTATTCAGTTCCTGTGATTTGTTTGGATCAAACTGGATAGCTGTAAGAAATTTATTCTTTAAGGATTAACTCCTTTAATACTTAGTCCTGTTGCAACCTTTTGGAGGTCCTAAAGGGGATTGCTAAGAAAGCGGTCGGCAAAATGGCACTGATTTCTCCGTCAATGGAATCTACATTGAAATTCCTCTTCATCAGTTTGAATCGTAGGTAATGTTAGGAATCCGAAGGTAATGTTTGAGGTTTCTAGCACTGCATTAAGGCGGTGAAAAAAAATAAGTGATATGTTCAGGTATGAACTTCCCAGATAAACATGTCCAAGGAAACAATAACTTCGCTTCAATTACTATCTCCGTCGTTACGTATTTAAATTTACAAAATATTTTTTGTGATTACCTCCAAATTACACACCCAAAATTTGCTTTCTTGGCATATAAAACGAGTTATTTATTTATTTATCTAATATAGCACCAAAAGCAGCAACAAGACTTTTTACATTGAGTTATATACATTATTATTTATTACATTTATACTAAATAAATAAAAAATCATTAAAGCAAATAAATATTAAAAATAAAACTAAGCTACAATTGGAAACAAAATTTAATGCATTAAATACTGAAATGATGTTTTAGGAGTGCAGTGAAGGTGTTACGAGGGGAGAAGAGGTCAAGAGAAGGGCAATCAACAATAAGAGAGTTAAAGAAGGCAGGTATTTGTAGAATATGGTTCTTTGAGAAATGGATAGGCGATATTTTGGGACTTGTATAAGACAGGAATTATGAGTTTCGTGTTAAATAAGGCGCATTTCCTAACCTGCATTCCCAAAAATATATAATGCTGCTCTTTAAACGACTTCTAGTCTTAGTAAATGTTTGTTGACTGTTTATCCAATCTGGGTGTATTCCTTACGCCATAGGTTATTTTATTTTCACACATGAGACATTAAGAATAGTGGGGATATCACTATCCTTGTTCTTGATATTAATTTTCTTACATAGAAGTTTCTAGTGTGTTTTTATTCGGAGACAGATTGATTTTACCCCCCAGAAAATCTCCTTTTCAAAAGATCACATTGTCGCTCCTGTAGATGACATAATGAAAATCTACTTACTAAGCTTATCCCTTCAATTTTCATCACGATTTTAAAACTAATTTATTCCCTATGAGGATTTTTAAATTTTATTTCCCCTTCGAGAAAATCTCGTCTGCGAAACTTATGTGACTACTGAACGTGACTCTTCAAAATACTTGATTTCCATTGTTTTTTTACAATTTTTCTCGACCCTTCTCCTCCCCCTCCCCGTTCTCAATTTGGCATTCTCCTTGCCATTCAATTTACTCGGTACGTGTAGATGGCTATCCGTAATCCTTGTCCCCGCCCCCAGTCTTGTTTATCCATTTCTTTTGATTACTTTCCACAGTAACCATCAAATCTCCCGGCTGTCCTCCCATATTGTATGCGTTTCTTGCAAAGCGAGATTATTCATTTCCTTTTTTCGCTTAATTAAATTTCCAAGCGCCTTAACGGAAAATTAACCGATGAGAAGATGCCGCTTCAGAATCTCATTACCAAGAGAGAAAGAGAGAGAGAGTGAATTGAGGCAGGGTAAAGCCTTGCTCGCTCGGTAAGATGGGGCAGAGGCTGCTGTGTGCTAGAAGAAGGAGTGGAAGGAAAGGAAGGAGACTGGGTTTCAGTTTCGTGAGGGGGGGGGGGGAGGCTCAGAAAACGGGATAAGGCAGACCCATCATCCCCAGAGGACATTATAAAAGAGCGCATAGCGTCATTGTGGCTTTGTCGAATGCCACAAACGACCCGGTTATCCGCGGGGTTCGGGTTTCACTACCGCAAAAATTCGTGGAGCAGAACTGAATGTTAAGGAGGCGAATAAGTAATAAACCGAGTGACGTAAACATAAGGATGGAGGAATGGTGATACCGGATAGGAGAGAAAAACAGTATTGTAAAAATTAATTTCATATAAGCACTTCGATGCATTTACTTTCTCATCGTTTTGATGAAATTATATCATAACTTTACCTCTAAGCAGTTGTCCGTTGTACACATTATAGAAGCAGTTGAATTAGCTCTGGACAATAAGGTCCCTGATCAGTCCATTGGCATCATTTTAATCCCATTATTATGAACTATTGAGAAGTTTCTGATCGCTGTCATAATTTCAACTCTTTGTAGGTCTAAATTATTTGGTTCTAAAAGTTGGACATCCCTGTAAGATTTTTGAAAAATTTCCAAGGAAGTTAAAATTACTTCTAAATCGAGTTAACTTATTTACATGCAATGTACTCACACATTTTTACCTGCTAATATTATATAGAGTTCTGGTAGTTTAGGGCCTGTAGTCACATCCACCTACGAACTTCGGTAAACTTTACAAAATGGGAAATAGCATTCCTTAGATAAATTTTGATGTGATGAAAAATTCTAGGTCAGTTTGCAAAGCTAATATAATATTATTTATTAATGTAACATGTCTCATGGTATTATTTATCTTTCATTTCGCCGAATTTTAGTAAGAGTAAGATGGAAGATTGATGTCTTAACCCAGAAGAGAATAACGCAAAGATGTATAAGCTCAGTGATCTATGTGCTTTCTCATAATTTTAAGTAGTATGCCTTTTAAAATAGGCCGTTTTACTCTTTTCGTATTCTTTGCAGGAATTTATCATAGATTTCACTCGATTGACACTTAATTACCACTGTTGGTTTCGAGTATAGGTGAAAATCATCCATTAGGTTCTTTGTATTTTTTGCTGTCGCATTTCTCCATTTCGAATCCTCCCTGGTTTCTTCACCAGGTCAATTTACTCTCCTATTGATCTATTGCTCATTCTGACGAGAACTCCATTGGTTGACGAACGATAGAACTGGAACTGAATCTGGAATGATGATGTAACAACTGGTTAATCTTAAGAATCATTAGCTCTACATTATATTGCTATACAATTATACTGCTACATGGTATTTTTACATTTAGCACAATTTTCTTAAAGTTAATGCAATTAAAATGTCAGTAAGAAGTGTAGCAATAATCATTAACTCGATTATCTGTAGTGTGAAGTGGTCTAATCGTATGAATACCCTGATTCAAAATTTAGAAATACTATTTACATCAACTCTTTTGATCGTTCTTTGAGAAAAGTTGGTGAACGATAAGTCATTTTTATTAAATCATACTTCGTAATGATGGGCGGCTTATACCAATAGCTTAATATCAGGCTCAATGGCGTCAAAGTTTGGAACTTGGTATATATTATGTATGGCACACGGTATTTCTCCGAAAATCTTAAATGGGACAGTGGTTGCGGCACTTGGTATTCCTATACCTTAGGTTTACATAAATTTATCGTTATTGTTGAAAATGCTTCTATGACTCTTAAAGTAACTCGTCTAATCAAGTTAGTTAATAAAATATTATGTTTTATTATCTTATGATAAAGTCTCTTCCAGAAAAACAATTATTTGTTTTACTTGAAATTATACTTATTTCATTCAAAATAATTTGTATCTATCCTTTTGCCAAGTAATTTTGTATGATAATATTCCCATTACTCTTTGTTGTCTTTTCTGACTATTATCCACTGAAAATAAAATATGATTATTTTTCAAAACAAGTTTTATCTTATATTAGGCATTTACCAATAATTAGGAAAAAACCAATCTAGAGCCGATAATGAGCTTGATCTCGGTACGCCTACAATTCAAATACTACTACTACGAAATTGGAATATCAAAATAATTGGAAACTGTGATTAGAGTCCAAACAGAAACTAGAGTCCAACTCTAGTTTCTGGATGTATTTAAAACTAAAATTAAACAATATGATTTTAAAATTTAATATTAAGAGTACCAACACCATTATAGTTGTATGATATCAATTTTTTTCATGATAAGTAATTATGGATGTTATTAGAATTTCTATGTTGATATATAAAACAACCAGAGCAATTAAATTTAAATTTATATTAATGTCAAACTGGTTTATCGGGAAATATGTGTAAAGAAATATTGGTGTAGCTAACATGATACCGCATACTGTAACCGACTTCACTTTCAAGTAAAGTGATGTGAATTGAATCTGTTGATATATATTTAAAGTATTTTCTTGAACGCTGTCTTTATTGCATAGGCATATTAAATATGTGTCTCATCAAACTGAATTATTTGCACTTTCGTTTTCTGGTATTAACTTGAAAATGTTTCCCGTAATAGCAGTTTATACTATTACGTTTCACATTTGATATTTAAACTTAAGATTTTATTGATAAGTGATTAATATTTCCATCCTGAATATTTTTTAGCGAAAATTAACATTATTGTCTTTAAATTATAGGCATTCGCGTTACATAGTAATTGAAAATTAATATTCATTCAGTATCACCAGTTTTCATTCTCGTGGCAACAGTTATGTTATTTTTAATGATCTTTTAGGTCATTTTCGTTTGATTAATCCTCTTTGAGGGTATTTATAATTTCATCATTTAAATTTGTTTCTCAGTTTATTTTGCTCATGTATAATCTATGGATTTCTCCAAAAATAATAATCAGAGTCGTATTGATTAAATTGGTTTCTTCGAATTCCCATTGAAAGGTATAATCATTTCAATAATTAATTGCACAAATTTATTGGTCAATTTTTTTGTCAAAACTGACAAAAAAATTATTTAGTAATGAGCTGTCAGGTAATCATACATATTAATGCAGGAAAAACAAAAATTTGGTCTGTCGAACTAGTTTCAAAAATCATTTTATTTATATAATAACCATAGCGTAATTTACTTTTATGATTTTATTACAGTTAAGAAATTCAATAATTAGTATGATAAAAATTTAAAGTTACAGTCTTTATTTAAAATATTAACGATATTTTCATTTTTGTATAGGTAAATCATTACCTGTATAGCGGTCAAGAATTAGTACTAAATTAATTTAATTATATTACGCTAATTGTTATCATTACCTGATGTGGTTAATTTGTGACATCTCTAAAAAGGTAACTCAGGTAAATTATGGTGACATTTCCAGTATGAGGTGTGCGGGTTATCCTGAAAATTAAAGAGGTATGACGGCCGGATTAGCTTGGGGGTAACTCACCAGGTCGCGGGTTCGAGTCCCGCCCAGTGCATGGGTGTTATGTGTGTTTTTCCGATAGAGTTTTTTCTATGATCTGAAGAGTTGCGAAATGGCCGTAGCCATCTAAGCACACTATAGGCAAAAACATAACTACCACTACTAGGAAGGTAGAAGTTACCGTGAGTGGCACTCAAAGAAAGTGATCAAAGTCACCCGTGACACAAATCCAGGGTCATCAAATATAAGAGTTAAATATTCAAAACTATAATTTACTTTAGAAGTGTTTAGTCTCTATCAGTAAAATGACACCTAAGTTAGATGCGCTATGAAAGAGACGTTTTGTTGTAAGCCTACATCGCTGAAATTGAAATCGAATTATTAGAATTAAAACAAATAAGTTGGTTAGCTACTTATTTTCACGGTAAATTCATTTTTAATAAATTAGGAGGATAATATCAAAATTATCTTACCACTAGCTTATTTTTACTGGCATAATATTGCATGGATTTTCAATGATGCAAGATAAATTCAAATCTTTCGGTAAATGAAAAAAGATCTCTTGGATGATTTCTTCTTATAGTTTATTATTTTGTCATGAAATATTAACTAACTATGTTACATATAAATGTTACTAATTTTTAAATTATAAATTCGTCAATTGTTTAATTTAGATGAGCACATGGATTTATTCATTACATCCGATCTCTCTTGATCTCTTAAAATTAACGAAAAGGACATAATTAATTAATAATACTGAAGTTGTGGATTTTGTTAGTCAAATGTCAAATGGATAAATGCTGTAAAGTACGTGTCATGACATTTTTCTGTTAATGTATGAGTGGATATGATTTTTTCAGATACTTTCTGTTTTTCCGAAGCATTGAACTAACAAAACCCAGGTAATTGGTTATAAAAAACATTTGCATGCTTATTTTAAGGAGCAAATGGAAATAGCTCTGATTCCATTTCCAGTACTTGTCATCAATGCTTGCTGATTTTTTGGATTAGAATATAACATCATACTAAAAAAGTTGCAAGCCACGATTTTAGCCGATAGAAAATTACTTGGTCTCACTCGAATTGAATTAGTCTTGCTTTTGTCCGATTCTTAATGTCTTAAAAGCTAAGGAGGTTCGTCCCAGCGATAATACACGTATGGCTTACACCCGGCCTAAAATACTATATACCACGTCACGGGTACGTAGCCGGCGATCAATTAATTATTCGTCGCCGCTAGAGTCTGCACGTAAAAGGAGTGAGGCCAACTTACTCGGCAGTTCATTCCGATCGACGCAACAAGGGAAGCGTTCGCCTAGTAGGAACCAGGTACGCGCGATAATGCTCCCACCTCTGCGGTGCCTCTTTTATTCCATGAATAACCAATGCCCCGTGCTGCTTGTTCGCTCGCCCTCCGCAGAGTCTGTTACGCTTTATAGAAACCACCCACTCTTCCCTCCCTTCCCTCGATTGCCTTCGCCACTATTAACGTGAAAAGCACCCGCTTTCCCCGCCATCCCCCATCCCGACTTGACTCCCTCCCGGTTGAATGTTTCCTTTTTCTTCTCTCGGTTGCGCACGACCGACGGGCAATTAGCACTCCGGACACGTATGCAAGTATTTAATCTCCCTCCTCTTACAAATATACGGTCGTTCCGCATCGCAATCCGGGCCCTCCCAAGTTTTCCTCCGCGTACCACCTTGAGCGCACGTAATTGTTTAGGTATTTTTGCATTTTTAGCCTCCCCGCGGTAAATTGGCTCTCGATAGATCTGTGATTTTTTTTGTTGGTACCCCGGGTTCGAAATTTATCCCTTTTTTTGGTTCATTTACAGATAGTTGATCTAAGAGCGGTGGAAATACGACGGTGGAATGTAAAAAAAACGTTGAATATTCCTGCTCGGAATGACAATGAAAAAACGCTTGGACGCGTGTTTTCACACGGCAAAGGTCCACACGTTTGATTCAATGTGTTTTTTTATATTAATGTAGGCTTTCCTTCGGGATTTTTATTCTGACGTTTTATGAAAACACACATAGGTAAAAACAACCTTGCCCCACAATTACTTCTTTCTGGATCTGATAAGTGCTAAATGAGCTTGTTCATCTTCACACAGATAGGTTGCCTGTCCTCAAAATCAGTCAGGAGGAATAATTCTTGTTTCATGCTAGTACAAGAATACTTATTTATAGTATTAGGTGTCGTCACAAAAAAATAGTCATTAAAATAAGAATGTAGACTTTATACATGTATATTTTTAAGCGTTATATTTTTTTATATATATAGTTGAATTCATTAAAATGTGTAAGCTATTAGAAAGAAATTTTATTACTAGATAGCTTCAACACTTCAACTTATAGATCTAGTATCCCTTGCTGTAAAGAGATCGTTATTTATAGGAGTGTAAAAATCCTATAAGCTAAGTTAAAAAGCTAATGCAATTACTTGAAGATGGATTTTCTTAAGTGACATGCATAAAAAAGTTGAAAAATTTTTCCAGATTTTTCCTTGTGATTCAGTAAGAATTATGAAAAAATAAACTTTTCAAAACATTAACAATTCATATAGTTAATTATATCCTCTTAATATATTAATCACTTACGGGGATACATAATAATTAGGGTTATATGCAATTAAGAAGAATTGTCTTTTAATGTAGGGTGCATTATAAGTTATTACAACTTATTAGGGGATTGATCATCATGTACAAAAAAGAAAGGGATGTATGTGGTAAAGGAAATTACTTTCTATTTACTTCATTGACCTTCTAAATATTCCTCATGGATTGAGCAATGCGAAACGACTCAAATCTAAAGGATGGAGTAAGAGCCAAGTAGTGAGTAAGCTCTGTGTGATATTTGATTGGTCTAACTTGTTTTAACTAACAGTGCATTTATGTGATTTCCTCTTGATACCGTCTCATTGCCAAGGAACCTTTCCTGCTAGATACCGCACAAAAGGTGGACCGTTTCATACCGTGCGCAGAAGCATTCTCCACAGAAACAGCGGATTAAATCATACTTCGTAATGATGGGCGGCTTGTCCCAATACTTTAATATCAGGCTCAATGGTGACAAATTTTGGAACCTGGTATATATTCAAAAATCTTAATTGGGACAGTGGTTGCGACACCTGGTATTCCTATACCTTAGGTTTACATAAATCTAGACAGATTCATGTAGCATAATACACCATGACTCTCAAGAGTCACCGAAACCATGGAAGGAATCCGGCAGCCTCAGAAGACTGGTCTGCCAGCAATAAGCTGCAGCCAATTACAGACTGGTATTCGGAGTGGTTATTTATTGATGTTGGAAGTGTAGAGCACAGACCTATAAATTGAAGTAAGCCTGTATTTTTTATTCTGTATGCCTAATGGAAAACCTAATTCAGTACTCTTCTTCTCCAACAATCTAAAGTATCGATTTGAAAAATTTTCTTAAATTATTTTTATTAACTTAAATTTCTTCATTTATATTTGGAGTTATTTTAGACTACAGAATCGTCTTCCTTGGGGAAAATTTCCACTATATAGACAACCCATATTGTAAATAAATCTGGAATAAAAGAAAAGTAATTTTCTGAGAGATTTTTTTTCCATTTTTTTATTTGGCTAAATTTCTTATCGGAACTTAATCTGGTATAAGTGGTGTTATAAAATTGGAAAATATTTTTCATTGGAACTAAAGGAGGGGTATTATGTTTTTCAGTAGATCCAGGGTAGCAGTGATAATATTTTAATTTGTACATTTTCTGGAATGTATGCTACCATTTTTACATCCTTCATCGCATCCGAATCGTGGCTAATATAGCATTCTCTAATTTCGTGAGAGACCACCCCCAGGAAGCCAAATCATCGATTCAGGAGTAGTTCACGGCGACATTGAAGCGTGTGGTCTGGTATCAGCCTCACTGGGATAGCTGAGCACATAACCTACCTTTAAATCATTCATTCGAACCCCACGACGCTGTATTCTCGCCAGAAATCCAAATTGTGACGTCATATACCATCGACGGCGCTTTGTGTTGTTGGATTTCCATTGACTCCCTCAGATCCTTCGTTGATAGATGGAGTAAAAATATTATAAACCTTCCTTCGAAGTTCGATTGCAAAAAACTCAGCTGCTTGCTTAAATTTTGAAGTAAACTGTAATTAATTTATTCCTATAGTGAGTGGGAGTGAATCTTTCAGACAAGTTTTAGTAAATCGTCAGTTACGTGAAAAACAGTTTTGAAGCCTTCCATGCATGACCAAACTCGATGGCAGCATAAGGAAGCCCAAATTAACGTCCAATCAAATAAGAAGGTCACCTACTTTATTTACATTAGAGAGATCAAGTGCTGCTAATTCACGTAAATCCTTTTGGTTCCTACTACATTTCATATCAATGACTAGAGTTATGAAAGTTGAATTAGTAGGTATGCGTCGGTAAAATATTCACTTGATACTTCAAAAAACATTGGACGTAACTCATATTTACAATAAATTTATCCCTATCAGCAATATTGGAAGTCAATTTTAGAGAACAAGTATCATCTTTTCACTATTACTGACAACGCATCAAATTGGCATGAGATATATAGCCTTATTCTATGTTAAATTACGTTTAAAATCATTATAAGCCAAACACAAGGTGTTAGTGACAACTTAGTTCACACTCATAGTAGTAAACATATGGTATAACAATTTCAGTCCATGGTACCTATTTAATTCTTTATAAAACAAGGCATCAAGACAGAGTGATAAAATATTCTGATCGTATACACGATTGCATAACTCCAAGTATCATTATTTTTGAGTAAATTATTAATGCAATTCTCCACAAAGATTTTTTTGGAAAATTGCATTAATAATTTACTCAACATGTAAAAATTCCACCACATCACGCCTGAAACTTCGATCTTTGATCATTCTTTTTGTACCATCAACCATTCTTGAACGAATATGTGGCTTACCCACAAAGTCAAATTCACGACGTTATCCACGGGGGAGGAACGGAATCGTGTCGATGCATGAGGTTGACGCACGCTTCCTAGTACCACGCAATCAGAGGTCGAGATGGCCCGATGGGAAACGAAATGTAAGCACGGAACTTAAGTGCGACGTGGTAGGATTCGATGTGCAAGATGTTTCTGCGGCGGAGAAAGTGCAAGCGGTTGACGGGAGGAGATGGCGTAGTTTTGTGCGGAGGGTAAGGAGGGGCGGGTGCGAGAGAGCGTTGGGGTTCGTTGCGGATGATGGATGCGAGGGGGGGGAAAGGAGGAGCTGTGTGGGATGGAAAGGGTGGGAGGTGGAATTTGGTAGCTTTTGGGAAGAGGAAGAGAGGGGCGGAGGAGGAATAAGGATTAGAATTTCGGGAGGGGAGGGAGGAAAAACACTGGGGCTCCATCGGAAAATGGCGGGAGAACGTGGTCGTAGGGGGTAGTTTTTAAGGGTTTCTCGGATGTGGCAGCGGCCGTTGGGGAGGGGGAGGGGGGGGTGGACGAATGGAGGAAGACGGGGCGCGGGATGGTGTAGGAGGGATAAAGAGAGCGAGTGAGATAGCAAGTCGGTAAGGGTGCGGTCGGGTGGTGTCAGTTATGTTTCCCTTCACAGTCAGACTCCGTGGCCCTCTCCAACTCTTCCCTCCCCCCCCCCCCAGAAAAACCCCCCCCCCCCCTCCCCCCCCCCCCCCCCCCCCCGAAATCCCCGAAGGGGGGGGCCGGCGGGGGGGGGGCCGGGGGTAGG
>WURS02451261.1:0-14188 GCA_011762765.2 Rhinocypha anisoptera
AACCCAAAGGTCGCGGGTTCGAATCCCGCCTAGGGCATGGGTGTTGTGTTTGTCCAATAGGGATTTTTCTAAGAGTTAAAGAGGTGCGAAATGACCCTAGCCGTCGAAGCACCCTATAAACAAAAATACTACTACCATACACTTTATGTTATGCCAAAAAGCTATGGATATTGTCAAAAAACTTTTAATCACAAAGATTTTGCATTTTTTATTATTGAAAATATTTTTGGTCAGCAAGAATAAAGTCATTCTCCTCCCTGTTATGATTTAGGAGTAAATTTGGTAATAAGTCATGGTTAATGGGTATCTTATGTAGATTACTCTATTTGCTGCACTTTCCCATTTGTATTTGATTTTAATTACGTAGTTTTACCTTATTAAATACCAACTTATGGTTACTATCTTGTTTTTAATCTTAAGGCATTTTCGGAGAGAATTAATGCCATATATTTTGATTTGCTCCAGCACATTTTTGAACGGCTATGTAATTTCAACCTCGTGCCATACGACCAGGCCTTAAATGATTTTTAATCCAATGTATGTTACTCTACTAAAATCTAACATACTTATTTCTTGACATTTGAATAAAATTAGAAATTTTTTACTCACCAGACATCCTAGTACATGTTTTTTTATGGCATTCTGTAAAACATGCCCGTACGTGGAGGAACCTTGTGTTTTATACATATATATATATATATGCATAATGAGTTTCCTTGCGGAAAAAATAACATCCTTGATGGATAGTTCTTTTCCCTCAATACTACTATCATAGAGTATTCCTTAACTCTATGCCAGGGCTGTCAAACTCAAAACATGGGCCATTTGGTGCTACAGGCAAGATTCTCACTGGCTGCATCACACTTACAAATTTTGTTAAATTAATATTCAGGAATGTGGACAAGATAATTAAAACACTATATATTGATTTTATTAAATATATTTAAAAAATAAAATTATTCTTTTTTACCTGAAACTTGCCAATCTCACCAGGCTCGTTTCTGAAACTACTGACTGGGCTAAATCGATGACATGTGAAACAAGGATTTATGTCAAACTTTTCAAGAAAATTACAATATCATGGTGGTGGTGTGTTGTGGTAGTTGCAGCGTGATATTTATCATAAACAAGTAAACGGCTAGCCGTTTACTTGTTTACGACTAACACATGTAACCCATGATTGAATAACATGATGAAATAGGTGAAAGTAAAATAATAATGTAAAGTACTAAGAATTCAGACTGCAATTTGTTACTGTTGAATTACACAGTAGTGTATGAAATTATTTTAAATTAAATTGATGACTTTAAAATGATTATAGATTTTTCTGAAGTTCCATAAGTTCTGTTGTTTTGTTTCTTAAAAATGTATTAATACTTCTGCCAGGAAACTAAAACAGCCTTCTGAAAAATGTCAAATTTACATAATTTCAAATATTTACACCATAAGAATTCTTAAAAGATAGCCAAGGACCAAATCTATTTGTCCACTACAATGTTTATTGATTACTTAAGCAGTCAGTTTTTGTATCAAATTTGTCATGAAGAAATATAACTTTTATCGTCAGGTCTACTCCACATCATCAGATGATGATGTCGACTATTCAACAAAACCGGTCGTTTCAATAAAAATTTGTGGACCTAAGAGTTGTTATATTTATTCATCATGAAGCTCAATAAAGTTGAGCCTGATACTTTTGAATGCATCATACATATTTGCCATTAATTGATCTTTGCCTTGCAACATAATATTAAGATTGTTCAGATGACCAGTAATATCTGTTAAAATGCCAGATCTTTTACCCACAAATGACCTTTTATAAATGATACGTTTTCATTTTTTTCATCTTTCATTTCAACAAATACGATTCCTCCAAAAGCAGATAGAAGTTCTTTAGGACTTCGTGGCAGGACAACCAACGAACTTTTGAGCAATGACGAAGATCTTGGAATTCAGATTCCCTCTCTAAGGTACGAAATTAAATTGATATTGCTTCACTGCTCTCGAAGGAATGAATTTTGACTATCTGTTTTAAGTACTTAGTCCATTTTTAAAGAGAAAACTTGTTGGTGAATAAGACAATGGAAAGTCCTGATTTTCGGTTTATATGGATATTCATATTGTAATTTTCTTGTTAGGTTTGACATAAATCCTTTAGTTTCACCTTTCATTGATTTAGTACCATCATTAGTTTCGGAAACGAGCCTGTCAAGAGGAAGATTAAATTTTTCTTAAATGGTCCGTATAGCATCAAAAATATCTTCACCAGTTGTAGTTCGATATAGAGGAATAATTTCCAAAGCATCTTTGGTGATCCTCAGATTATTATCGCAACCACGAAAAAAACCAACTTGCAGAACATCTCTCACGTCCGTGCTTTCATCAAAAGCATTTGAAAAGAACTGGACTTTGGTAGAATGGTAGACATTATTTGCATATCGTAATAAGCATGTCATTTCATTGTTAACCTCCACAAAAAATAGATCAGCTCCCACCCGTCTTGAAATTTTCTTCCCTCGTCATCAATATTTCGTTTTCTATTTCACGTTGAAAGTCACGTTCAAGGACATTTTCTGTAAAAAAATTATGGGTTTAATTTTAAAAATTGACTTAACTGGAACTATTTATTTACATTTAAAAAAATGAAAAAACTACCCACTAATCTTTAACACGCCAATCGAGACAAAGAAACTAGGCCACATTCCTTTCCTGGAGGACATTAAAATGTTTAAAATTATTGACCAAAATCTTGATTAAAGACAATGAAATAAATTATTTTTTTTTAACAAACCCGCGACGAGCCAGTTTCGCCGCTTACCCTGGCCCCCACTGTGATACTTAATTACCAAGAAAATGGTCAAAGGAAGAGAGGAAAAAGGGGTACAGGTTAGGACTAGAGCCTATCATACCCTATCGCTGCAAGAAGGGCTTGATTTGTGACGTGTGGCATCGTTGTTGCCTTGAGACTCATCTACATCCCCTTACTCGGCTGTTACGGGGGCGGTGGTAAACCGGAGGATTTTGTGCTGGATTTACCATTTCGGCAGCAATTTTGCAGGCCGCGGTACTCAGCGGGTTCAACGTATACACTACCCTTCGAACCGACCTTGAATGGTTGTGAATGACACTTCGTCCGCAATTGTACCTGGCCGCTACCTTTCTATTCTCCCTCTCCAAACACTTAAAGGAACCCCGCCCATTTTTCCTCGAGTCTGCATCCCCGCCTGTTCTCTCATAACCTCGTTTGATTTTCCATTGCTCGGTCCAATTAGTGATTCAGCTCTCGAACAAAAAAAGTCACGCCGGAGTGAGTTTAGTGCTCTCGTGGAGGGCGGAATTGAATGCTAGGGTGACCGCGAGTAAACATTCATCCCACGCGGTTTGATCCTCGTGATGTTAAATGGTGAGTGCAGCCTTTAAATTCCTATGGAATCTCTCCACGTGACACGATTGTGGATAATAGGAGGTGGTTCTGACGTAGCATATCCTCCATTCGAAACACCTCTTCCTCATCTTCCTAGACAAATGTCGTGGCGTTTACAACTTCTTAGGAAAACCGGTGGTGGCGAAAACTCTGCTGAATTTTAACCCTGCTCACTGTGTTCATACTCCTCACCGGCAACATAATGACGAATTTGGTAAATGCATCAATAATGGTCAAATTTTGTCCCCGAGCGTGTCCGTGTTAAGAGGCCCGAAGAAATCTACTAAAATCTTTTTCCGTGGCTTCTGTGCTGCGCTGGCCGGGTGTAATCATCACCTACCAGATGATGATGCCAAGCGTTGAAATTAGTAGTACCAATAAATTTGTTTTGTGGAAATAGTGTTGAGATTATTTTATAATAAAATGAACTTCCACAAAGTTGAGCCTGAAACCCTTGAATTAATCAAAAAATACATTTAATTAATTAAATATAAATAATTTTCTTACCGATGTATATCTTTCTATGTCTGATTCTTTCCCTGTATGCTCTATACGTTTGTTTTAGCTGGCAACCCCCATGGAAGCATAGGTCAATAACTACAGTAGACTTATTGGCACGTAAGAAACTCCTACACAAGATGTAGACTTACTAGACTCCAGGTTGGTTCCTTATACTAAACTTAGAATATGAGGTAATTTTTAGAATATAAACATTCAATTTTATTTCAATTTAACTATAAAGACCAAAATATATTAAAACAAAATGATGGAAAAGTAGATAATTTCAATCATAACAAAGAATAAATCCCTAATTAGAGCACTCGATGCTATTTGTCATCAAATTGCAAGAGAAGTTTTTTCGGATCCACCAGCAATCGATGAAGTTCCCATACCTGTCCTGGGGAAACAAATTCGAAAAATATCAAATTTGAAGTTGATGGATGATGATGAAAAGTAGTCTACCGTTTAATGTTGGTTTTTCTTGAGCTTCATCCTAACAATCCCTCTTCAAATCCTCACACTTCCCGCCACCTATCATTCTATCCAAAATCCCTATTCTCTTCCTACCCCTACCTCGTTTACCCAACATTATCCCCTCCAATACACACTTCAACGACCCATTGCTTCAGAGCACCCCCTCCAATACACACTTCAACGACCCATTGCTTCAGAGCACCCCCTCCATCCACCTTTCTTGCCTTCTTTGGATTCCACCCAGAAATTGCATCTCTTCCAATACCATTCTTAGCGCTTCTTCGTTGTTTTTCTTCTCTCTCCACCTCTCCTTCTCCATCCGTCGCCAAACCCACATCTCAAGAGCCTCGAATCTATGCTCTTCATCCTTCCTCATGGACAAGGTTTCGGATCCATATATTGCTACGCTCCACATGGGGATTTACATTCATCTTTTCTTCAAGTCTTTATTTAGGGTCATCAACTCCTTCCTTTTCTCAAAGGCCATGCAGTTCTTCGTCTAATATCCTAGTCACTGCGTCCATTTTCCTGTATGGTGCTTCCCAAGTGTGTAAACTTTTATACCTTTTCCAATTTATGCCCTTTTAACTCCACTGCCTCACTGTGCCCATCCAGACTCTCCATCTAAATTTATAGAACAAATGCCCTCCTTAAAAACGCTATAAGCCATAAGCAAATTGACCTACAGAGCCAGATTTTAGCATCACGTTCAACTATGTTTAAAAGCTTCATTATCTCATGATTTCAAATGTCTTAATGAATAATGATTGTTTAAACAAAGGCTCATTTTAGATTTTTTTGTAATTTTATAATGAACTTATAAACAAATCTTGACTTGCGACAACTCATTTTGTAGATATTTTTATTATCTAAAAATTGTTCCTCCTTAGCTTTCCGCTAAAACTGGAACTTACTTTGCTAAACAACGAAAATAAAAAAAATTGCCAAATTTTACATTTAAACAACGATTATAAACAAACGCATGTTCAAGTGTTTTTTTCATATTCAACTTTTTTTTGTTTTTGACTACCACTACCTCAATAACCTCACAATTGAAGTTTTCAGGAAGAAACTACTGCATTCCATTTTTGCCCGTCACTTTCGTAATTAGACTGGTCTGTTTTGGTCGTATACTGTTGTTTTACATGATTTATGGAGGTAGTTTGAGAAAGTTGCTACTTGGCGGAGACAGATTGTTGAATACGCGCGGATTGACGGCAGACGATCGGGTTAGGAAGGTATCATCCAGTGACCGGGAGGGGGGTATTACTTTCCGTATTAGGGGCTCCCACTCGTCCTTCCCCTTCCCCCCTCTCCTTCCTCCTCCCCCTCCTGGGCTGACTTTTCCCTCGTCGCTTCTGGTAAAATCTCTCGTTCTAATTTGACGGGGTAGGTTTCGTACTACCGAACCTCGGACTTCAACTCACCAATATTACCTTAGGTGAAGTTCGAAGACATCGCTATTTCCCTTGGAATACTTTGGCCGAAGGATTCGGCAAGTGAACGAGCGAACCGGATAACTTTTATTTATCAAATCGAGCTTCCAAACCCCCTCATTGTTTTCATCTGGCCGACTCTAGTGTCAGTTGTGACTGCGTTGATTTGGTGGATATCGTTCGAGAGAACATGTTTCCAAAGTCTTTCACACAATAAAGACCTCTCTTTTTTGTTTTATTTAAAGTCTGGTTTAGATATTAGGTTCTTCAGACGGGGAGGAAGGGTATACAAGGACGGGAATAGAAGGGTAGGGGGAAGTTTTAGGGTCATAAGAGCCACAAAAAATGTTTCAACCTGTGAAACTAAATAATCATCACCTTTAAACACCTCTCTTTCTACACACGCCAATAATGAAGCAGGCGTCTTCAGAGGGGAAGGGGCATATGCCCTCTCCCCCACTAAACAAAAGAATTACGAAAAATATATATAAAAGGAAAAACAGAAATGGATAACTTTCGAAAAAAACAGCGCGAAACTAAAAATCTGTTTGTTGTAAGGATTTAAAGAATACTAGACTGCTACAAGCACCAGTGGGTATGCGTCTGTCAGTTTTAACCCCCCCCCCCCCCTTTCGAATCCACTCCTTAAACAACGGTGACGGTTCCTGCCTCTCCTTCGTCTACGTAATGCCCAGCAAGCCGCCGCAAGGGCGTTTGGCAGGGGGTGACTGGATCATCTCCCAGGCATGCATTCACACATGTATAAGATATAATTCACGTCCACAGAAACTAATAACATGCATGAAATTTCATCGATAAAAGAAAATAAATGTATTGCGGGAACTAAACCAAATAAGATTTAATTAAAAAACATGCAAGATATTATACATATACACACTAATTACCCTAATTATTATCTCCGAGCTTGTGGTTATATTTATTTTAGTCTCTAATTGTGCGTGAAAAAAATTACATCTTGTACGTATCTATCTGTCCGACTGTCTATCTCTCTGATCTTATGTACATGATCTGATCTACCGTAGTATGTCGGGGCTCGTAATATATTTTTGACTTCCTCGTTGAAGTGATCTTCCTGAAATTTGCAAAATAATACGTATTAACCTGTACTTCAGCCTACACTAAACGAGTGGTTCCCTATCTAATTTCTCCAATAAGCTAGTTGCACTGCTACGTTGGTCGTAACAACCTTTCACAAATCTAGCTACTCTACGCTGCACTCGATCTAACTCCAAAACCAGTCCTGCCTCATGAGGGTCCCACACACTCGACGCGTATTCGAGATGTGGCCTAACTAACTATGCCTAACTCCCCCTCAATCACGCATTCAAATCGAAATGAGAATTATAGGGATTACCGAATGCGCACGCCCCTCTGTATCGTAACGACACTTTGCCTATCATATCCGACGAAGCTGGCTATGCAACAACAAAGGACTATGCAGCAAACGCCAATTTCAAAGGCAGCGAACAATTTCATTCCGCAATCGATGCTCGACAAGGTAGGATCCTAGAATCTCCGAATCTCTACTATCTCCGAGCATCGTGCCTGCTGAGAAACGTGAAGACGAGTTGAATTATCGAATTCCGAAAGCTGGAGCAAATGAATCGTGACATGCGTCAATTCACATATCCGATTCGTAAAACTTATAAAAATTTATTTCCAAAAATAATCAAGTGTATTCCCCGAAAATACGACTTTCCGCTTGCTGTTATATGCATCCTTTAATTTAGCATAAGCATTCGTCTTATACATGAAAGAAATCGTGAACCGTAACAAAACGAAATCATAAAAATAGCATCTCACGACATTCCCTACCACTAGAATTTTCTTTTGGCTCTCTAGTGGAAGAAATCGATTCTCGTCGGCAGACGACCTTCTCTCCCCCCACAGCAAGGCATGTGAACATTTAAGAGTCCTTCGAATCGCATTCTGGAATTTCTATTCAAAATATTTTTTAACGTGCCATGTCCCACTGATGTTAAACTCTTTAAAGTTCCGAGTTAAAATAGTCAAATCGACTGTAAGCAAATAGTCAACCTTACTTCGTGTTAAGGCAAATGGAAATACGCAATTTCACTTATAGATTCCATTTATTAGTAAAGCCCCCTCAATGTCCGTTAAACGACTTCGGCTTGTTTAAAAATCTGGTTGACTTACGGAAGAAACCCGCGGGGCAACACATAATCCTCTCTTCCCCCGACTCCTTCCATTCCTAAGGCATTCCAACCCCATCGTCAGGTATGTACTTTGGTTGCATCGACGGTCATGCTGACCCTCCACTCTCCCCGTCATGAATGGAGAATTCCGCCGCTGGATTTCCTTTAAGGGACGATGTGCCCATCGAGATAATGGCGCACACTGTTGTCATATGTATTCCCGGTATATTGACACCCTCAGTGAGTTAGAGTGCAAGTGAAACTTGACAAAAATGGAGCCCTTCGTCAAGGTGTATAGCCTCTCTCTATACACCTTGGCCCTTCGTAACGTGGTGATGGAAAAAGCCCCTCTCTACTGCCGACATCCCGACCGTGCCCTGTTATTCAGATAACTACGAGGGAACTCGTATAGGGAAACTGCGCCTTAGCTGGCAGAACTAGCTTTTACGTTGACTGCGACGATGACATGTAAAATCATCATTCATGTCGACTAATCTGAATTCATTGAAAGGAATAACTACTGATTCATTTTCAGGCCCTATCACGAATTTATGACGCTTTGAAATTTCTCTCTTCGCCCAACCCTGATCCATCTAGTAGTCTAAATTTTTATATCCAAATTAAATGACATATGTAATACAGCTCAACTTTTTATTTACATGCTGTGCCAATTTCAGCACCCGTTTATTTTAAACAATGTCTAAGCGATAAAAAAAAAGAAATTCTCATCTCTGGTTCTAAAGGTTGTGGAGAGATATTTTTTTCAAAGTGTTCGTTACTTAATTACCTTTCCATTCCTTAAGTTGGTATACCGTATTTACGAAAAAATGAAAAATTATTTCAAGTGTTTTAAAACTAAAATTCAATTTTTTTATGGAGCGGTCTTTTAGTCTTTTAAACATTAAAATTTGTAAAACTGACGGGGGACTGTTAACAGGATGGTTATATAGGTTTTAAAAACGAAACGCTCCTTCGACGCAGATTCAAGTTTTTATTTATGCAGACGTGTTATTCCACTCGGTCATATTTATTAATTTTTGCATCGGAGAGGATAAACAATTGCAAATATGCAAAAACTATTAATTACATGGGGTTCAGCTTTTGCATCAGACATTTAGGTTGAAAACAATTATGCACAATTTAACGTAATAATGCATACAACATAAAATGCATAATTAAGCACAAAATAATAACGTATTTTCGATAATTGAGAGGAATCGGTTGTAATATTCGTATCATCCAATGTGTATTTACTATGTTACGTTACTATAATTTCCTATGTACTATCGTGTAGGGGTCTTTGATTTGCATAGAATAAAGTGTTCTTTTTTGTATTTCTGTTATCTTTAAATATATCTTAGCACATAGAAAACTTATTAATTATAAGAATACAACAATGGATATATGGTAAAATTCACGGGTTTAAAGGTGTCGAATAATCATATTAAATACGAAATCCGTGTAATGATCGTCGTTCAAAAGTTGCAGACCCAATACTCGCAGAAAACTACATATGAATATTAAATTCTACTAAATCATATAAACGGCAGTAGTATTTGCTGGCGTGATGTGGTGGAAGTTATCCATTACGGAAATGAAAATCACTTGGTGAACTCCACTTGGTCATATAAATAAACAATATCATATCAATAATAATTTAAAAAATCATATTAAGTTTGACGTTAAAAAAATTCACTCATTATGTACATTACCACTTGTTTTTTACAAAAATGAAATAGCGTAAGACTAATAAGTTTTCAGAAGACGTTGCACTGTCCGCCATCTGCTTGTTGAACGTGTTCCCTGTGCGGGGCGGCCATTTTCACTTTCAGTATCGTGCACCTTTTGACCTACCTGCAGCGGTTTCCGACGCTTCAAGTATTACTACTGCCAAAATTACAAAACAAATTGCCAAACTAGATACTCCGTCTCCCTCTGCCTATAGGAATGTGTATATCTGCAGACTCACGCGCCCATGCACATGCGAATACGTGTCTGTGTGCTTACCTCTTTATTCATATTTATGTATGTGAATGAATTTGGGGAGGAGAAATTAAAAGGGAATAGAATCTTTTACACGGTAAACATAAGTGGTACAAGTTCATTTGATATACCGAGTATCGAGTCAGCGGTATCCGATTCAAGGTGTGACATGTTCGTTTCGCCTACGGCAACGATGGAGGTGGTACGTAGGTACTTCATTTTGCTGATGCATATGGCTGATCAATGACTGCAATCATAGGGTAAAAAAATACTAGTATTCATTACTCTATGCTGCAATGCATGTAAGACGCCGAAATGAAATTTTCTTTTCGCCTGGAAAATCGTCATTCAGTGAAACGCCAAGGGGGTTTAGAAGACTTCTTTCCTGTGGAACAAGAGGGGCTAAAATGTTTAAAGAGGGAGGGAAAAAAAATTCGAAGGAAATTTACTTGCCGGTGCCTGCTTATCACCGATTTCGAGATGCGATAGTCAAGTATTCGTATTAGAAATTCCATCGTGACCCACCCACAATTTGGCGATAGAAAAATTGCACTTGGAACTTGTTTTTTAGTGTTTTGTTCCAAGACATCTTATTCGGAAATCAGACCGTTTCCGTGAAAGTTTGTTCTGAAATGTGAAGTATAGTATTATTGGCAAGACAACATCTAGTGTGATAAACAATTAGAATTTTTATTATGTTCACTTGTAAGTGCCTAGTCATGATGCTAGGGCACATGACACCCGTAATATAATTGGTATCTTGTTTTGTCTACAGGGATTTCCCAAGTATAACGAGTTTTTTTTTTTTAATTATGTGTTTTGTGGACACAAACCATTTTCCTGCAAATCTCTATCAAATAATACCGGAGCTTATTTCTTACCCTCGAACGTAAAATGCTAAATCACCCGGGGTAATGTCTGGGAAACCAAATACATCACAGGGAAAATAACCAGCTCCTCCTCTGCCCTGAGATGTGAATTTTCCCACACCATTGAGTTTAGTACTGGGAGGCTGGACAGTGATTCGCGAAGGCGCCACCGGTTTGATATAGCCGAGTAGTTGTATGCGCTGTACAGATACTATTATTTTAATTCCTAAAAGGTATCCTATTTTCTAAGGTCGCTAAGCTAATTGGTCCATCCCCTTGCTGACGCCTACGAAAAATTAACTTCATAAAATACAAACGCACGTACCAATGGCGGGATTCGAACCCGAGGCCTTTTGGTTCGCCTTCAAACGTGGGTGTGGTCGGGGGGAGGAGGGAGAGGGGTGGAGGGCGACAAGCAGTCTGTTCACGTAATGGTCTAAAAGCGTGCTTTTATTTTGGGCGGACAATATCATGCGACTTGCCTAGCCTGAGGAGTCGAGGTGCATCGAGGTTGCTATCTAGGGCCGAATCTCTCCAAGAGGTCATGACGGGTTATTCAAAATTCGAAGCAGCCTCTCACTAACCGCATCCACTTCCCCGGCCCATGAGGATAAGGAGAGTTTCACCATGCTGTGCCTTTGTTTGCAGGCGAATATTTGCAGAGAAAAACGGCGCTCACCGTTACCGTGCGGGAGGCCAGCGGAGAGAAATCTGACTACCCCCGGACCCCTTAAATCTCTATACATGTCGATACATGTGAGACATATTTAACTCCCATCTGCCGTGCCCGTAGCCAAACTTCTTGAATTGAGACGTTTCTCGCTTCGCGATTGCGATCTAAGACCTTATCTCTCGAAGCATGCAGGAGGCAGGATAGGATAGGAGGGTGACCGGTGAATTGAAGGATGTAGATAGCAAAACATTCCTTCTTTGTGAGGGGCGACCGGAACAACGAAAAGGGATACGACATACACTGTGTTCAGGGGAATGGAATGCAACAGACAGCAGATACACCGGTTTTGACTCGCGGTTGTTCGGCCGTCGCCGAAAGGTCTCACTCCATCAGCCCGTGTTCAACGACTTCGGTTCCCTCAAAATCTTTGCTCGCCTAGATCTAGGAAGCAACCGGGTCTTCCCAGAAAATTCCACGTGCTGATTTCCAATTGACGGGTTGTCACGTCTACCTCAAAGGCACGGCCCAGCCCCCGTTGTGGTGCGGGGACTTGAATACCCACGAAAGGCTGTTGTGCCTTCCTTTATGCGGGCGAATATTTTTTCTCCGAGAAAAACGGCGCTCACTGTTGCGGAGTTTGTACCGTGTTTTTTGCCCTTTCCCTGTCGGATCTGAAGGCCCACCTTCTTAGACATTGAGACCTTGCTCCGTCTTTCTTAGCTTGGCGTATGTTCTCCCGTATGGGACGGCTCTTGTGTGACTGCTATGCTCAAGTTGACAATTAAATATTTTACTCTTGTTAATGCTCAATGATATTTTAAGCTACGCAGCTTAGGATGGAAGCTCCTTCGATGTATTACCTTGATGATATTTCAATTTAATGGCATTATAATCGGGTAAACCCACACTACGTGAACTGTGGTCGCACTACCATGATGAACGCCCATCAATACGCGTTCCATTCCCAAGATCGGTTAACCGATGGGGTGTGCATCATCCCCTTCTATTCCACTTTTGACGGCGATTCTATCCCCTCTTCATCGATTCCATGGTCTTATCCCTGGCATTGGATAGTTTTCCACTTTGAGTTTTAAATATTCATCTTTAAACACAACAGAATTACCGCACAAATTCTATCAGGACATGGAGAATTTCAAAGCCTACCTCAAATGAATGGGAAAAACAACATAATCGGAATGCACCGAATGCAGAGAAGAAGAAGACGCGATACTCCAAAGAATAACAACAACATGCCAAAAATACGAATGAAACATGGAGACTAAACATAATACACGACATACAGAGTCCCACACTAGACCCTACAGAAACAATAAAACGCCGTATACGGCACAACAGAGTAAACACACTAACGGAAATGATCGTCCAATAGAGAAGACGAAAGAAAAGAGCAGCAGTCGGACAAAGAGAGAGATTTGGAATGAGATTGAAATTCAGACTTTACATCTGATACTATTCCAGTTTTCTCTCCTTTTTTTCCAAGTGGCACCGAACTCATTTTCCGGTACGATTCTTATCTTCCGTTGAACCCCATCGAACCCTTTCAGGTCGTTACTCTTTCGTTTTTTGTTATCAAATGCATTTCGTTACTCATTCATTTTTTGTTATCAAATGCATTTAGTTGCCAACGTGCTTGTTGTTTCGGGTCCAAGTGGTGCAATAGATTCAATTCAATTACAGAATTAAAATAAAATCGTAAACGCGATTTCCGTCGAATATGTGTTTTACAATTACGAAACTCGAAATGATAATGGGACAAGGAAGTTTTACTGGAATGAAAGTCTGAAGCCTTCTTATTCATGTTGATGTTAGCCGTTGGAATGCATTAAAAGCGAGTATTTATAATCGTAGTCTGGTGACATGGCATATTGTTATATGTGACATTTCTAATTAGGTGCAGTGAGATGAGGACCTTTTTTCAATCCATCTCTTTTTGGCTTTTTTAACTCAGGGTTTATGGTAGATAGGTTTCCGTTCCTTTGGTGAATGTGATGGGTCCGCGGAAAGAAGATCTGAGCGTGTCCTATCTCTTTAATTCTTGCGTTCTCCTTTGATTCTTCGCTTGCGTATAGCTTCCTTGATAAATTGGCGATCTAGACGCGCGAGGAAACGGGGGGACCTCTGACAGGGTTGCGGCGGGGTCAGGCAGAGTGGGTTCATCTTCCCACCAACCGGGATAATTCGCATGGGACGTATTTCGATTCCCATCCGATGAGCAGTTCATGACCTCTGAAGAGATATTCATTCCACGCTGCTCATTAAATTGAACATTAAATGGCTCAGTATGCGGGGAATCAAACACAGTCCATTTGAATGAAAAGCCATTTGAATAATCGGCAACCCAGTCAGTGCTAGTTTAACGAATTGGGACGGGTCAAGATGAGGACATGATTGGAAGCAAAACTCTAAACATTTGTTAAATTCACCGGTGTACTTTCGAGGTGATATTTTTCCTTCCACACCTAATCCCCAAAGAATGCGTTGCAAAACTCGTTTCACAGAAAAAATATCGTTAGTTTTGAGAAATAAGAAAAAATAAATACTACGTATTTTTCCACTAAGATTTTTAATCTGGTACGACTAGTTTCAACGCAACGGCGTCATCTTCAGGTACCTGAAGATGACGCCGTCGC
>WURS02451271.1:0-14186 GCA_011762765.2 Rhinocypha anisoptera
TTTTTGAGAAAAAGAAAAAAGAAGCAAAGCAAATTTATAGTCTAGCAAATGTAGAATTTTAAATAGTAAAAAAATTTTGTATTGTAAAATAAAATTTTTTGAATTTAAAATGTTTGTGCATATGTATTGCTCGGCCTCGACCATATCGCCGCGCATTGAGGAGATTGCCTACATTTTATTATCATGTTTTAATGGCTAATTTTTATATGTGATTGTTTTAGGTGTTACCAAATAACGCTTGTTTTGCGAGTCCCGACTCAATGTGTTGTGTACGCTTGCAACGTATTTTACGCACTCTCACCTGGTATCACAAAACGCATAATATTTCAAATGATGATTCAAGTTCGGAAAGCAACTCACTAAATTTATCTCTGATTGGAGCATATCTTTTGCTTCTTTGCAACGAAGACGATAGTTTTTGGTTGTTGCTTAAAATTTCACTAGAACTCAAGCCAAGTCGGTGCATTGAAGTGATACGACAATTGATAACAAAATGTTGTCCGGTTGTAGCTGGATTGTTAAAACAACATCAGATTGAGTTATCACTGGTTGTTAGCAACTGGATTGCATCACTTTTTGCTGGCTTAAGTTCACCATCTCTACCCGCTAAACAACTCTACATTCTTTGGGATTTATATTTTTACGAGGGACCAGTGTTTCTAGTACAAATTGTACTTGGACTTTTAATCATTGAAACACAGTCATTGCAACTCAGTGCCGAAAGTGACTCTGATCATTTTTTCAACACATTGTCTGATCTTCCCTGCCATTCATTCCGCTCATTGCACAAACTGACACGAGCTTGGCGCACGGGACAGAGTATAATGACCAATGTAACATTGCCCGCTGACATGTACCATTATGAAGCCACCGCCGAGGTTCAACTCACTGCGGTGCCCGATGATCCAAGACTTAAGAATGTTAAACAAACCAGTCTGATGGTTAACTTGCACCGCGCTATTGTCGCTCTTGGGAGGCATTTTGAAGCATATGACTTGTTGGCCAAGTACAAACTCGAAGCTGATTACAGTCATGTTGACAAGAGCGATGGAGCCGAAGATCTCAACAATCGCCTACGACCTTATCGACGTAAACGAGCCAAAGCGTTGATCGATTTTAACAAAAATGATAACGACGAGCTTGGATTTCGCCAAAACGACATTATTACCGTGATTGATGAACGCGATGAGCATTGTTGGATTGGCGAGTTGAATGGCACCATCGGTTGGTTTCCCGCTAAGTTTGTTGAGGTAATTTACTTTTTAAATATTAATACCAAAGATAACAATGTTTTTGTTATTTAGCTTCTAGATGAACGTGACCAAGATTACAACATAGCAGGAGATGACCGTGTTGTGCCGTTTGTAAATGATTTAGTTCGCGGTCGTCTGTGCGCGGCACTCAAAGCTATTCTTACGTACGATATGAAGAAATCATATTTTGTGCACTACCACCCGTGGACAATTATTGAAGAAATTGCAGATCTTAACACGAATGCCGACCTCAAATCAGTCTACGTTCGCCTTGTTTTAACCAAAACATTTCAATTGGACAAATTTGAGCGAGTACTCACACCCGCCGAGTTGTTGTATCGATCAATTGCAATGGTGAATCGAAGTCACCAACAAGCACCTCTGGACATTAAATTCCGAAGTTTGATCACTATGGGTCTCAATCAGTTTGTGTTGCACGAGTGGTTTGAGTTGATCTGCACCAGTCACCCAAGTGTGATTCGCAAAGCATATGGACCAAACAGTTTTTTACTTAATCCCGTGTGGAAACTAATCAAAGCTGAACTAAAGTAAGATACTACTGCTTTTCTTTTGCCACTTTCAATAATTTTTCAATTCACTATAGATTACTTGTACAATTTCCATTTCATTTGAATCCAGATGCAGAGTTAGAAATGGGCAAAGAACCAAAATCGCCTGTAACCAAGGAAGGTGTGTGCGACATGCTGGTCAAGTATCACCTCTTCTCTTGGGACATTTGAAACGTGCAATTTTACTTCAACAATAGTACAAAACAATACCTCAATATTTCTTATCTATTTTGATTACAAGTTAATATTTTTCCTGCCTTAATAAAAACAGTTGTATACGAATACCCTTGCCCATTATTTTGACTTGAATGGCATACGAGTTCTATTGCTCCTAGAATGCATGATCTAATGATATGTACACACTGAAAAACATTAAATGACTGTTTGGAGCCAGACAACTAATATGAAAAGTAAATGCTCACTGAAACTCTGTTGGTGTAACTTGACGTGTGCTTTACTGTGTTTAGAAAGCGTTTACACAACAGTCGCTTCAATACCTACCAATGACCCAACATATTTTTACTGTAATTTGAGTAAGCACCAACTTACGACCCATACTAATTTTCGATTATGTTGATTTTTATTTTTAATAGTTTACATATTTAACCCTTTCCCTCTTGAAAACGCTATCGGGACGTATGTGTCCCGCTCATTCAATTAGCGATATAAGGATTATCTTTTACAGATAATCTTTGAGATCGAAAGGATTAAAGAGTTAGCAGCCAGACGTCGGTAGATAGAGTGACTTAGAGCAGGGTGATCCATAATGTTTATTATGCGGCTATGTACAGTTTATATACAAGAGATGTGATGTGTGTGTCATAATCATCGTTTCATGGTCAAAACTTATTCACTGAAACCATAACATGGCATCTTACCACTTCCACCCCATAGTTTCAGAGCGTACTCAATTGCAAGGACAATTGCGGATCCATTAGTAACAGCGTATCTTCTTCGAGCATTTTCGCCAGCCCTATGACAATATAAATGTAAGCCACCAAAAATCGTAGACCATGAATCTTTATTGGAGAAAGTCTACGGATCACAGCACCAACGATGCTGCTTTGTTCATGTTCTCCAACAAGTAAATCTACTCCTTGAGTGACTCTAAGGAAAACAAAGATTATTCGGGCTCGGGTAGCACTGGACTCGGACTTTGTTCGACCGGTGTCAGCCAATATAAACTTGTGAGGTCGCACGCTAGCACTAGAGAGAATTGCATCTTAGCAAAAACGACCTTGCTCACACCACTTCTCCCTCGACATGCTGACCACTTGCTCTGTCACTAAGCACTTGGGGTTGCTAAATTCTTCCCATTTGTTACCAGCTACCAGTGGGTTTTTTGGTTTCTACTGACTCGAACGTAGTCAAACTTGCATTTGACTCGATGATAGTCTTGGTGTTGGTCACATCACAAAGACTGCTCAAATCTACGAAATCGATGATCTAGTCCTCCACATCTGCAGACTGTCATTGCATAAAAGACGTCGATCGTCTTAATTCGTTTCCCACTCGGATCTTAATTCCACAGTTATTCACTTTGTCGTTTTTCTCTAAGTCGTCATCATCCATCTGAGTGGACTGGAGTGCATCGCACGCAAAAGCCACTTTAGCGATGTTCAATGTGATGCACTTGGCTCTGGATCGGGCTCGGTTTTTTGTATAGCTCTCCATAGAGCAATTAGGCAGACAGTTTTAGGTAATTAATGAGGTCAGAAATTTGGATTATATTCCAGCAACACTTAAATATCGTTCTTAATCTTCTTAAAAATTTTATAAAATCCATCTTGATCTTCAATTCAGATTGGTCGCCTCGTCTCGAAATCACCATTCACCAACTCGGTTACTTGCTTGTTGTCACGTGCCTTCAATGTCTTCCCACTTCCTCTCAATTTTCTGCTCAACATACTCTCGACTAACGATCAACTCGGCACTCATAGAAACTTGGTGACTCACGCAGTGTCTCACTCAATCCCTTCGATGAGCAGCTCGAATATTGAAAAAACACTCAGTCTCTCGGGAATGAAGCTTGAATTATCTCTGCCACCAGTTAGCACAGGATCAGTGGTCGGTGACTGAGAGCAAGGTAATCAATGATTGTTTATTATGGAGCAATGTACAGTTTATATACAATATATGTAATGATCTGTGTGGTGTCTAGTCATCGTGTTAAAGTTTATTCACATAGACCATAAAGCGGTAACACCTTATCGCACCACTGCAAAAATTATTTTTTGTTTTTATTTTGTAATTCACAGATATCCGTTTAGCCGTTCAGATATACATTTATATTTAATTATTTATATGATAACAAGTGTATTAACTATATTTTTTAAATTTAAAATGGTTAAACCTATAGATAACAACGCGGAATAAGATTGTACGTTTTGCGTATTTGTGATATGAAGGTGCTAAGATATTTTTGATAAAATACATGCCAAGTGGAGAAATATATTGCTATTGACACCATCGGTGAGGGAAAATTCAATTTACTTAATACTGGCAGTGTAATGAAACTATCACCTTCTGTTCTAATTTATTTAGCTTCTGATGCATTTGAGACAGACATCCTGCTGCAAAGCGAGCTCATTGGTACTCATATCACTCGTGTATCTAATTAAATTAATTGCATTTGCCAGCTGTGTTAATTCAGTGTAGAGGAAAAATAATTTTTATTTTCTTATTATAATATTAATTAAAAATTATTTTTAAAATACAATTATGCATTTGAACATCTATTTTTTATTTATAAAACGAATAAAAACAAGTGTGTACAAAATGAACCATTTAGAATTAACAACTGAAATTTCAGAAAAACGTGATGGCGCAATGTTTGATTAACATCACATAAAAGCTTGTTGAGGCATGATTCTTGTAGGATTTTAGATTAGAATGGCTCTCATTGGTGACTTTTGTCATAAATCATACTTTGACGGTCTGTGGTGGGCCAGTGGTGGTGCGAGCTAACCGAACACAGCTTAGACAGAAGAGACCAACCATAAGAAGAGGCAATAGGGAGATGACCAGTGCCCAGGTGAGACTGCTCTCCTTCACCCTGCACAGTTGTTCCAACGAGTCCAGTCGAAATCCGGGGGCGCACACACAACCCACACCAGACTCGCAAATCAAATTGTCATCCCACTGCTGACACTCGCGGTCGGTGGCACAACGCGAGCTTTGCCATTGCTCGGTGCCGTTATTACCCGATGAACTGACATTCGAGGTTAGGGATGACACCGCCGCGTGAGTGACTGCGGTCATTGCAAGCGACACTAATAGCACGGTGATCGATGAGAACGGAGGGCACCGAGCCGCGGGGCGTGCTGACTCCACCATCCTTGCTCCAGGGGTGATTGATCACAAACCAGACAGAAGGCTAAACCGTATACGCGAGACGAGAGGGCAAGACTTTGGTTCACCACACCATACACTGGAAACTCAAGTGTCAGGATGGCCACTAACGACACTGACTTATATAAATAGACTCCCCTCTGGGTGCAGTGTCGATGTCACTGTCATCCTCGCATTCTCACTTTTTCTATCTCAGCATCTCTGTGGCCCTGGCGAGTGCAATGACGTGTGTGTGCACAGTGATCAGCATAGACGCAAGAATGATAACACACACACACACACAATATCATATAACCTGACCAGAATCGATTGCACGCGCACTTACTATTACTATTTCTAATGTCTTCCGATTGATAGTTGGCTTAGTGCAAGAGTAATGCCTCAAACTAATGCAACAGAGAAAGCAATTCATATGGTACAATTATAAATACAAATAAATATGAAATGTGTTGCAACCATTTGATAATACAATTTATGTTTTAAATCTATTTTAAAATTTTAAAAATCTAAATTGAATTTTAAATCTCAATTTATTTCAACACTAATAAAATGTGAGTTAAAATGCTTGAAATTGCTAGTTTACACAATTATTCAAAAAGGTGAAATAAAATTATCTTGGTGGTTTTTCTTCAATTCAATCAAAATATTTTACGTAATAAATTCATTTACATTACAATAATAAGATATATTTACTATAATAATAAATTATGAAAAGTGTTCTGGTGTGGTGTAATAAATATTATCACATGATGATAATAATAATAATAATACAAAACAAGGTAAAGGTAAGATTAATTAAAAAAAGTGAAGGTTAAGGTTGATTTCTAAAGTTTGCATAAATCTATCCAACAACAATGATTGTACTCTCTCTCTCTCTCTCTCTCTCTCTCTCTCTCTTTCTTTCTTTCCCTTAATATGTGTAGAGGTTCGCGTGTGTTTGCTTTTGGATTCTCAGTATTTGTCCAAAAGGGGAGAAGTTTCACCGGGGCGGCAATGTTGTCAAAGAAGTCGTGTTTGCGGATCGAGTGGGTAATCGAGTGGCGACATCAAGTCGGCGGTTTTCTTTGTCGGCTTATTTTTCTCGCTTTCTCAACTACGCGATTGTCGGTGTAGATCGATACAACCAATCTCGATCAATTAATTCTATCTCTTATTACTCATTATTTTTCTCCGTTTCTCTCTCCCCCTCTCTCACCTCTCTCACTCCCTTGTTCTCTCTCTCCCTCTTTCTTCTCTTTCTCCCTTTCTCTCTCTCTCTCACTTATTCTCCCTCTCTCTCTCCTTTTCTCTTTCTCCCCTTTCTCTCCTTCTCTCTCTCCCTCTCTCTCTCCGTATTTTTCCTTCTCTTTCCTTTTCTTTCTCCTCTCTCTCTCTCTCTCTTCTCTCTCTCCCTTTCTCTCTATCTCCTCTCTCTCCCTCTCTTTCATTAGGCGATCCAATCAATGTGATTGAAACGGGATGCGGCACCTGTACCATCTTGAACAAATGTACGTCTCACACACACAACCAAAAAGCTTAGCATAGTAACTGGCAGCCAAAACCAATGAATGGAACATTTTGCAAAACACAACCAATAATACACTAAAATATTATATAACTAACTAATTAGTGATTATGCGAGGAACACAATCGTAATTTGACACACGGGCTTTATCCTTTTTTGATGTAAATTTTTTTTCGATTATATATGTTCTTAAATCTTTTTAAAAAAGATTTGCATTGACAAATTAAATTCCGCTTTCTTAATAATAATCAAAAAGAATAATAAATCTAAGTTTTAATAGCAATTTATAAAGAAATTCTTCATCTTTAAAATGCAATTTATATTCAGTTAATGCTTTATTTCTGTTACTTAATCTTTTTGTTTTTCACAAAACGCAAAACTAGGGCAACGTGTAGAGTTGAGTAAGAATTTCAGTGAGGTCAAACTGTCAAATTTTTTCTGAAATGACGCAGATAAAACAAAGAATTAGGTCAATTTGCCAACTTTATATTATTGTCAAAATCAAATATAAAAATATTAATCCAGTGTGTCCATTAGAAGATTAAGTTAGGTGAAATGCTAAAAAAGTCCAGAAATGGGCTGACAAACAGATTGAGATTAAACAGACCAAATGAACAAAGACGGAACTCTTTATTTTTGTTTTTATTCTTGTTTTTGGTTTCAAGTTTTCATAAGAATTGAGATTGTGAGTGTTTTTATCTTATATCCTTACTAAGAATAGAATCTTTTAATGGAAAAATAGTCTAGGATAATAATTTTATTTATCTCATTTTTTACTTCTTAGTTAATTAATTTGGGTCAAGAAACCAAAACCCGGATGTTTTTAACAAATGATTTATTTCTAAATTGAAGAACATAGAAAATTAATAATTGGAATGATTTGGCTACCAAGAAAATCAGAAAGTGTGAGCAGATTGGCTTATTAATCAGGTCAAAAGTTCATTTTGTGTTTCAAGTGAAAAGAACTCAGTTTTGATGATGGTACCCAAAAATAACCTCATTTATTATAAGGGCCACCAGATACTCTCGCAAAGTGCTATTTGAGTGTAAATTAATTAAAATGTACAAAAGTGTTAATTAGCTTTCCCTTTTACTACTTTGTTGGATTTGAACTTGTTAAAAATAGTGTCTGTTCCAATTTCACTTTTAAAAATATTTTTATAAGTTATTTAGTATAACACGTTTTTATTAAAATTTTAAAAAATAAATTGTTTTTATCATTTCAAACTTTATAAAATAAATTAGAGTTATATTTGTTGTATTGAGCAAGTTAAGTATTTTTAAAAACCAATTGTTAAAACAAATTTATAAAAATTAAGTAATTACAGTGTTGCTTCAAATTTTACTTTTTAAATTTAAATAGAAAAGTGAAGCAAATAGAGAAGTAAACAGTGTTCGTTTTATGTATTGCGAAAGCTACACTTCTTACATTGTTTAAAATATTGTCCGGTAATAACCCAACATTAAGCATGTTTCTGGTTATAAATCGATCAATTTTTGTAATACATTTTTTAGTTATTAAAAAGGTAAGTCTATAAGTAGACATTTTGGAAAATCAAGGCATATAAGCTTATTTTTTTTAAATTTTCACTATAAAAGCTGGTATTTTTGAAACTGTAAGGGAATAACCCGAAACGTGCTCAAGGTTAAGTTATAACCAAACAGTATTTTTAACAGTGTGCAATTAAAAGTGAAGCAAGTTAAACTTGAGGCAATATTAAACTAATTATAAATAGTGTTTATAATTATTGCTGTAATTTATTTAAATTTGAGATATTTCTAGCGTGGCATTAATAGCAACTGGGAGGCCGGCGCAAAGCGCGTGCGCCAGCTGCAACCCATTAGCAATCCATCTGGCATCTGGCGTGCGAGGGTCAAAGGTCAAAGCTCGATCGGTCCATGAAGTGAACGGCTAGTAGGGTGAAACCAAACCGTCTGGTTTTGGGTGGGATGCGAAATGCCGCCACGATGGCGAGTGGAGAGAAAGCGAGTTGGCAGTGCCCACCCGCCACAGGGGTCATTCCATCCGCATCCACTGTGCACACCCGTCTTGCAGTAAGCCGCCATACGTGCACATTGCTCCATTCACAATCCAATCCAACACTGTCACAGTGCACACAGTACCCAAGAAAGAGAGGCCATACTTGTCACTGGAAACAGTTTATCTCACCACCACCCCCAATCCTTGCCAGTGTATGGTTTTTGCTTCTGCGCCCGGTGCTTCTTCATCCAATCACGACCTGTAGTACTGTTGTGCGCCGCTGTCAATTCTTTTTCAGCACATCTTTTCCAGGCCCAAGCGTTGATTGGCTTGCCTGAAAATCCGATGCTGAGCTTTTGGTATAAAAGCCGCTGTAGATCAAGCTCAGACCATTCCAACTATCACTGGTCCACTTGGCCATCTTCATTCTGCTTCAAGTTGTTGACTATAATTACTGAATGATTATGAATCGTTACGCGGTGCTGGTTTTGCTAGCGTGTCTTTTCTCGCCAATCACTTACTCAACACAGGCTACTCCTTCACGTGAACAATTTGGTGGCTACGAACATGAACAACCATTGTTTCCCAACGGATCATCGGAAAGTGGAGAAGCTGAACCTCTGTACGACGTATGTCCCATCACCACTGATGAGAGTTTTGGTAATACTCCGGATCAAATCACTGCTACTTATGCCAATTTAACTCGCTCACGCAACTACTACAACTGTCCGGGTGGGCGGTACCCTAGGGGTTACATATATTGTTGCGACAATAATCGTTGCTGCATTGTGCCACCAAAACCGCAGAACACAGTCAGTAGGTGAGTAATACTGTTAAGCGTGTCAAATTAACATGAACACTTTTTGTGTCATGGTTATCATGATCACACGGCTGATATCTACAATTGCCAAAACTGTATGAAAGGTAACCTAACAGTTAGCTTGCCCGCAAGATATTCTTACCTGCTACCTAGGCAGTTTGCTTTGCCTAGGTAACGGTTACAAATGTTTTGCGGGCAAGTGAACTGCTAGGTTACCTGCTAGGTTGCAAGCTAGTTTTAATATTTATTTACAAAAAATACATATTTTTATAATGTTTATCAATATAACAAATTTATAATTTTATACCATTAAAAATTATTTAATTATTGTTATAACCCTTAAAATTTAAATTAAAAATTATTTTTATTATAAAATAATTATTAAAGTTTTTATTTGTAATAAAATGTATATTAATATATGTTACATTGTTAAAAATACTGTCCGGTTATAACCCAACATTGAGCACGTTTCTGGTTATAACTCGACAAGTTTTTGTAATAGACTTTCAATTTAAACAATGTAAATTTATAAGCAGACATTTTGGAAAATCAACACTTATAAGTTAATTTTTTAAATTTTCACCTTAAAAGTTAGTATTTTTGAAATGGTAAGATTATAACCTGAAACGTGCTTAATGTCTGGTTTATATTTTTAACAGTGTAGATTTTACTTCTAAAATAAGTAAACTGCAATGTGGGCTTGAAAAAATAAGCTCATTTTTTTCAAAACAAATAGTTTAAGCCAAAACTGATACCAAATAAGCTAGTTTCCATAATATTAAAAAAGAATAGTTTTGTTTGGTTTCGTTGGCTCGGTTCTACGTGCCACAGGTTTCTTGAAAACTATGTCCTGGGCAATACCGTGGGTCTCATTGTGGCATTGACTGTCTGTTTGGTCATTCTGCTCGCTTTGATCGGATGTCGATGTCCATTGTTCACCAAGAAAACCAGCACACTTCTACGCAACACTCCACCACACGCAACACTTTTCGAGCAAGGTAAGTTAAGTTACCCAAGTTGAGACTGTATAAAAAAGAAGTAAATCCCTAAAGGGAGTGAAGAACTGTGAAATGAGACTTTTGGGAATTTTAAAATGAGACAATGATGTCTCGCAAGACTTGCCGCGCGAATCAATCCGTTTGAGTTAACTGTAAATGAAAATTGGAGATTGGTAACAGAAAGTGAGTGAATGCAAGAGAAAATGAGATAGACGTATAAAACGAGAAAAATAGAGAAATTAAACAAGCACAAGAGTAAAATGCCTGAGAGCTCAAAATTGATTTTCTGCAAATAGCGAACTATCGGCACTAATATTATATAATATATTTTATACAACTAACATATTTTTTAACGTTTTTGATTAAAAAGTTTATTTTAAATATATGTACAAAATAAATTTGATATAAAACTAAGTTTATTTAAAAACCCTAGCTTATATTTGACATCCAAAATGTCCCATGTGCAATACTTTTAAGTTGTTTTGCGAATTGTCGGATTAACCCGCAAGAAGCATTGGGTCAAAATTTGCGAATTATTGAGAATTTTTTTGTTTTACCTACTGTTTATGGTAAAATATTCCCGCCAATTACGAATTAAAAGGTAGAATTATCGCCACTTTTGTATAGAAATATGTTAGAAGAGAGCTCTAATGCCAACGCGAATTACAAATTTTACTGTATACTGAAATAGGTAACAAGAAGTGGCAAATAAGTAAAAAATAAAACAATTACAAGAATGTATAAGTATGAGTATAGGTAAAGCTAATTAATAGAAGAAAATGGAAAAGAAACCAAAAACCAAAAAAGATTAAAAGTTGTTAGGTCAAGATGTTGTTCGAATGACAGCAAATAGTGAGGAAAACGTTAATTAGTTTTCCAACGTGAGTGAGCTCAACCAACTTGGTATCCCAACTGCCAATTGGGGACCAAAACCGTAATAAGTGGTTAGATGTACAAAACCACACCAACCACAACCTAATCAGCAAAACTCAACACCATTTGTAATTCAATAAACGCACTCTTTTTTTCCTACACACTAACCAAACCACAGACAATGTTATAAAGTTTACTCTCTCTCTCTCTCTCTCTCTCTCTCTCTCTTTTCCCTCTCTATCACTTCTTTTCCCTTGTCAATTTTTTCTAAATAAGCGAAGCAGAAAATCAGTATGTTGTAAGTGTCAAGAATTAAGACAGATAATTAACTATCTAAACAGTATGACAATAGAAAAAACCTTAATTAATTACACAACAACTCTGGAAAACCTAGATAAATATCCGTGGATATTAAATTACCCTGTTTTAGCACTTTTCTAATTAATGTTTGTTTTTCAACTTGTCAACAAACTGGTAGGTTGTATGTTTGAGTCGGTCCTACAAACAACAACAACAACAATAATTAAAAGTTTGCAATTTTCCACTACATTTTAGATTTATATTTCAAAAACTTGAGTAAAATTAAAGTGGTATAATAAAAATAATAAAATATAATACCACCTTTCAAAGTAATGTAACAGTAGTTTGTGAAATCTTAAATTACAACCAAACGAAACACATCTGCCACTGAGACGGTTTTCACTTAACACTTAACATTTAATAGCTATTGTATTATATATATATACTTTTTCGTTGTTTCACTTACCCAAAACCCACACTTTCACATCTTTGATTGTTTTTTCTCTTTTGCACAATTTTTTTGTGAAATACAATCAAACGTTAACAGCTAGATCGACTAGAAGTGTTGTTTGAAATTAAAATTTGAGTACGTCTGGGTTGGAACATGAGCGAGGTCGATAAGTGCTTTGTCGTCTTGAGCTTGACAATTAGTGTTCTGGAACAAACGAGCCAACATTATTCTTGTCAATCTTGTGTTTGCGCTGTCTGGTTTGTTGAGAGAGAGAGAGAGAGAAAGAGAGAGAAAAGTAAGAAAGAGAAAGAGAGATAAAAAGAGAAAGAGAGAGAGAGAAAGAGAGAGAAAAGTAAGAAAGAGAAAGAGAGATAAAAAGAGAAAGAGAGAGAGAGAGAGAAACTAAGAGATAGAAAGTGAAAAAGAGAAAAAAGAGAGAGTGAGAAAGAGAGAGAAATAGTGAAAGAGAGAAAAAAGAGAGAGAGAGTGAAACAGAGAGAGAGAGAAATTTAGAGAGAAAATAAAAGAGAGAGAGAGGGAGAGAGAGAGAGAGAGAGAAAACAAGAATAAGCGAAAAGTCCTAATCGGATTGTCTCCCCTCATCACTTTCATCACCATTTCTCTCAAATCTCATTTGCTCAAATTTGTCTTATCATTGTGCTAAGCTGGTATTGGCTTGTAAGTTTTAGTTTTAAGAACAATTTAAAGCTATTCGTGTATGTGTATGTGTGTATGTAATCTAAAATGGAAATTAAGCTTTATCCATTATCCACTGGGGTATATGCTAAAATCAATTTGCTTCAACACGAACCTTTAAAAACCGAACCCAATCCAGTTTATAATAGAAAAACATAAAAATAAAAATTAAATCAAAGAAATTAGTTTTAAAAACTTGGAAAATGATAGAAAATATAAAAATAACGCATAAATGAATTTTTAAAATTTTAAAATGTTATGCACTAGAAAAATTCATATAAGTTTTTAAGAATTTTTACAAACTATCAGAAGGGATGTTATTAAGTTTTTGAGTTTAAATAGTAATAAATTTTTATTTCAAATTGAGAATTTAATATACCATTTTTATTTTCAATTAATAAAATTAGTCAAAAAATTACCTAATGAAAAAACTATTAGAAATAAAACTTTTAAAATTCAAAAACTAGCAAAAGCCATTTGCTGTTATTTTTATTCAAAACCACTTACATGTTTTGCACTGAGCCCAAAAAACCAATAACATGCAAATTTTTTTAATGTTACTTTATAAATTTGATTATAATTGCAAAACCAAATGCATTTGCATTGATAAATTTCTTTTTCTAAGTTTTATTCACTGTAGAAATACGCTTTAAAAATAAATTAACTTCCGGTTTGCCTATATTTGAAATTAAATGCAAATAAAGCTAAGAAAAAAGATAGAATTGCAAAACCAGAATAAGAGTGAAAGTAGGTGACTGGTAAAAAAATAAATAAATTACTATTTTAAGAATCAAAGTTTCAAATCGTAATATTTTTTATTTGTATTATTTAACAAATAAATAATTAAACAAATGCCGAAAAATTGTAAATTTTTAGAACTTTTCAATTACGTTATTTTAGGCTGTTTATATGAATTTGGGATTTTTAAAAGAAATAAATCTAGTAAGCATAGGAAAATAGCCTCAGAAACTATGCCAAAGAAAAACAGTTGCCATTTTGCAACGAATTAAAGTTTCAATTTTAATAATATTATCTAAACAAAATATATTAAATATGAATTGTAAATAAGTTTTTAAAAACTTATTTATTTTTGAGTTGCGACTGAAAATGTAATAAACAAATTTAGACTTAATTTTTTTAGTAAACTTATTTTTTGTAATTTTTATGGATTCTCTTCAATAGTATTTGTTGCGGTACAAACGCAACTTCAAAAAAAAATTTTAAAACCAAAACTACTTTTTAATAACGAATAATATCAAAAAAAGAAGAGCCACCTGAAAGGCGGTAAATTAGAGATATATACAATAGACATTAAACAAAATATACATACTCGCTGTGACTCTTCTTGCCAATAAGCCAGACGCCCAATTGCACTGTCTGCAGCACTTGA
>WURS02451282.1:0-14185 GCA_011762765.2 Rhinocypha anisoptera
GGTCCTATTAGCCCGAATCTATACGAAGCAAGCCTAAAGCGCCTCACTCCACTAGACCGAACGTTCGGTTGGCGTCGTTTCGCCCCGTATGCCAGCCGACTGTCTCGTCGACTCGACTCCCCATGTATATAACACATCCTCAACATTCCTTTATCTTTTTCATTACAGGTTATACTGAACTGGGCGCCAATTACTCCCCACTGTGCGCCTAGCATGTGAGGTACAGGTACACGAGTACTCACCTATCCAACGCCAAGTGGTGCCGCACTGTTGATCAGTGTCTCTTCAAACCAGTGCCTCTACTACATACCCTACCACAGTGTGTTAGCACATTGCACACAACTGTGATTGAAACACTTGTCCCTGTTGCTGTTCTTGTCTGCCACTATTAACTCAACACAATTCTCTATGCCTTCTATTCTATATTCTATATATAAGTAAAAAATATCATTTGCATTTACGGGGTGAAGGTATCTAAAGACTATACTTTACATCTATAGATCATATTATTATAACTATATATAATAATAATAAATATTTTAATGTGCTGGATTGGAGTTGTTACAAAAAGCTTTGGAGGAGTTTAAAATTGACAATATTTTACTAACAGTGATGAACAAGATAGCATAAAAATTCAAGCAAGAGTGAAGAAGAGCGCATACATTTTTGCCTCATAATCTACTAGAAAAATTCATCGGAGTAGATAGTCTTTTGTCATAATATTTAAAAAAAGAAAGATGATTCGGATGTTCTATTCAAGCATACTATTGGAAATATTGCCAAGAACTTTGCTCAACAACTATCGATTGCAATCTCGAGTTACGTTCGTGTTGATGCGCAGCACAAGAAAGCACTCACAACAACTTTCGTAAAATTTGTTCCCAGATGTGGTCATCAATTACAATAGGTTTATGAATCATTTGTCAAAAAAGATTAATCTCAATGTAAGTTTCAAAACAAATTATGCAACTAATGTAAATACTAACACATCATACTTTAGGTGTACTTAGATAGAAGAATTGCATGGTGTGTTAAGTATGAATGGCGAAAGTATTCCGAAGTGCAAATCAATCAACCCGGAACGTACAAATGTACGGCTCAACGTAACAAGAGTCGCGGAATTAAGCGAAAAGTCTTCAGTAATACTGCTTTCAATGAGTGTGAATTAGCTGAATAAATTTTAGAAAGCCCATTCGAGTCCAAAAATGCTGACCAAAATCAATAACAACAGCCAATCGTCACCAATAACCAGTTCATCAGTAATGATGCCACAAATTATGAACAAGATCCAGTAAACGAGTCGAGTAATGAAAAGTCGAGCAAGCCTAAAGTAAACAAATTTAAGGCGAAAAAGAATGTTCTTCTTGTCTGAAAAAGTCCATGTTTAAAGAATTAAACCGAGCCTTGTCTCTTCTCGAGAGCTATTTCTTTTTTCTATATTTTATTATTTCTATATGTGGGCGTACGACCACATATACGACCGATTCTTATGTATTCTTCACGTTACTTGTATATGTTGTTTTAACATTTTGAAAATAAAAACTCTAAACAGATTTGATATTGTTTTTTTAATTTATTTAAAAACAATAAAATTTTCAAATCAGTTTGAAGAGTTTTCCAAATGTTTTTAGAAACATTGAACATATTTTTAAATAATTTTATTCAAAGGAATAAAATGTATTTTAATCGCCTTTTTCATTTCTTAAAATAATTATTTTCCAAATATATTTGGACGCCGGTCTTTGAGTGGTTCGATAATCTTCATTTCAACAAAAAAAAAATGCAACAGTCATCTCTTGCAATAATAGATAAAGTTTATCATAAACCCATTAACTTGTCACTGATTCAGTTATTAAAAAGTCACGAGAAACTTGTTTAAAACTTGTGAAATTAAAATTAAATTAGCAATTGATGCAAAAAAGAAGCTTAGGACACCGAGTGTTCCCAGGTGGTCACCCTCCCAAGTACTGACTCGGCTCGATGCTGCTTAACTTCGGTGATCGGACGAGAACCGGTGTGCTCAGCATGATATGGTCCTAAGCTGAAATCCTACTCGTAACCTTCTGTTTTTATAAGGCGCTTTTGTGGTGAATATTAAAAGATAGAAAAAATGACCACAAATTGAATCAAACACAAATAAATCTATGAGTCCATTAGATTCAAATGCCCAAAAATAAACATTTTGAATATGTAAAAGAGATGATTTATGAATTTCTGAGAAAGTTTAAACATTTTCTAATACATTGAACAGTGCTTTTTATTCGTGACTAAAAATGAATTCATAATGAGTAGAGGGTCATGAAAACCGAAATTTTTAAATCACATGATTCATGGACAATATACCAAAGAGATTTGAATTCCCTGATTTGATTCATAATGCATATAAGAGTAATCAAATTTTAAACTTCAAAATGAATCATTTATTACTTTGTAACTGAATCACCATGTGTAAATGAGTAGAAAACAACAAAATAACATTTTTTTCAACATTTACATAAAATTTCACCTTTTCATAATCACTTCATATTCTTCACCTTTCACATGTACATATCCGGGTCGCGAGGGGGGCCGGGTGGTGGAAGATGGTCCGGATCGGGTCGAAAACCGCCACGAAACGGACGAGGGCCGGGTGGGTCAAAACGGGCTCCGGGTGGAATGTACCCGAAATCGGGATAGGACCCGGGCATGCCTGGACGTGGGCCGCGCAGACGTCCACCGGAAAACGGGTCAAAGATCATGCCACCACCGAAACCACGACCGAGTGGGTCTGGGAGAAAAAAACAAGATTAATCAAACTGTAAATAGTTTGAAAAGATAGAGTGAGGTGAGAGGAGAAAGAGAAGATATTGTTTATCCCCCGAGCTGACTTAACGAATATATAGTAAAAATGATAAAGCTAATCGGTTTAAAATTGATTAAACAATTATATGGGTAGCAAAATAAGCATGAAAATAACAAAAATATCTAGAATTTTTGCATTAGCATTTGAAAAGAACTTAAAAATTAAAACATTCATTTGGGCAATAAGTATATCAGCAATAAGCAAAATTTGAGCCATCTATAAGTTTTTGGTGATTAAAGATTAATTAAGAAAACCCTAATTAATCCTTTCGCTCCCAAAGCGCTATCGGGAAGTATGTGTCTCGCTCATTTAATTAGCGATATAAGGTTTATCTTTTATTGATAATCTTTGGGATCGAAAGGGTTAAAAAAACCCACTCAACACTCATTAGTTCGGATATCGGGGGAATACTGTAGTTAATAAAACAGAGAAAATAAAGATAGAACAAAATAATTATCGGATAAGTATCCTACATGGAAAAGTGAAGTAAAGTAAGTTTTTGTGAAAGTTACACTGCTTTCAATGGCTGTCAAAGTCAAAGTAAAACTTGAAACAACACTCTAGGTTTTTCCTTGTTCAATCCATCAATCTCCCAAAACTCACCAAGGTCGGCACCGCCATAATTAGGAAACGGAGGTTGTGGAAACTGGCCATATCCGGGAAACATAGCCCTCGGATCTGGATAAGGCCCGGGGCGAGCTGGAACTCGGTCGTCGCGAAGAATCGAGTCATCTTCATTCCTTCTCTCCTGTCGTGGTGGCACCTCAGGTCGAATCTTGTCCAACATGTCCCGACGAAGATATTTGGCCAGTGGGTCCACCGAGCCATTCACAAAGAGACCCGAAAAGGTTGAATTCCACTCGGGTTCCGGTTTGACATAGTCGCCGGGTCGAATCGAGACTGAGTGGACTGTGCTTGATGAGTTTAGAGGCTAGATGTCAAATCAATCCAAGGTTAAAAGGTTAGCTTTGATAAAATTGTAAACCATTTGACTGGGATATTCCTACCAAGGCTGTGGCCATAAACATATCACCCACGGCGATGCACTTGAGCAACAGTTTCAAATCTTCACCTTCTTTGCGTGACCGATACAACAAGGTGTAGAGATTTCGGTCCGCATTCCATCCCGTTGGCAAAAGCTCACTTCCGTTGGTGTGTTCTGGTTTGAACTGAAATCAGACAAATTATATAATTAATATTACTTTTACCGTTTTAGTTTATTAATTAGTTTTATCCAAACATATCTGTCTCTAGTCGGTGTTCCTTTTGGTTGATCTCGAATCTATATATTCAAACCAGTCAAACTTACCTCCTCGCCAATGCCAACGCAAAGAAAGTCAAACTCATTGACAAGCATCCAGTGAACCACGGAAACGATGACATCAAGTCGAGTGTTGAGCTGCGACTTGACCGCCTCGAAGAAGGTCTCCAAGCCGCGCATGGTGAGGATAAACTGATGGGAAAACAACCAGACAACAAACAAAACTCCAAACTTCAATTCAAAACCAGAAGAATAGTCAAATCAAAGCAAGAAAACAATGGCCTGTACACAGAGAATGTAAGGCTTAGAATCCAGAAAAATTAGCAAAACAGTTATCCCCAAGAAGACGGGAAAAGTTTCAAAATAATAATAATAAACAAGGTTTTCAAAAAAAACCTGGAGTGTCAAAATGAGTCAAGTCACGCCGCTGTATAAACAAACAAACCAACGAAAAAATCAAAACATTCAAACCGGGTGGGTGGAAATAGTCGTTTTTAAAATTTAACACCAAAATAGAGGAGAGAAAGAGAGAGTTTCATGAAGTTTCGCCGTTGAACCGTAAACGAGGTTCAAGCGCCTTTTGTGGGAATTGTTTTTTCACACATTTTCTCTCTCTCTCTCTCTCTCTCTCTCCTTCTCTAGCGTTCAAACCGGTAAGTTATTTCCTTGTATTCTATATACTTTGCTTCTTCTTAACTAATAATTATCTTTTTTCATATATATAATTAGCACCTTCAAAAGCTAATCAACCTTAGCCTTATTATCACATATCTTCTTGTCTCTCTCTTTCTTTCTCTCATCCTTTTGGATTCGTCTTCACTTGGTGACTAAGTGCTGTTTCGTCAAGAACATTTTTAGAGGAACCATTCTACCAAAATGTTCGACTCACTCTATGAACGATATGAAAAGTTGACCAAATCTCTTTATATGGTTTGTGATTTTTTTCTTAAAGAGTTTAAATTAATTTTTTTAATGACTTTAGGATTATGATGGCCAGAGAAAGGCGGAGTTTTGGTTCACACGGATCGTGATTCTCTCTGGCGTAAGTATTTTTATATTTATGAAAAATGTTTCGTTGATTGAGTTTGAATTCAAAATTAAGAATTGTATTCGGAATATTGATTCAGATTGAAAAGAATCAGTATTTAGTCTTGTAATATATTTTTTTTATTTAATAATCTAATTTTTGTTAATAATCCAGTGATTCTAATTCAAATTCGTTCGTTTCTCTTTATTAGATTATCGGACTTGGCATCGGGTATCATTACCAGAAGTTTAGCTACACCATCTACACTCTTTGCGTTGGCTTTTTTATTGCGGCTTTGGTAAGTTCTAACTAAATCTACCCTTTTCCACTTAGTTTGGCTGAGAAAAAAAAGTTAACTAAGTTTGTTGTATATTGAAAAATATATAAGTTAGCTAGGTTAGCATTCGAATTTAATTCCAATTGTTACATTTGATTCGAATTCTCTTTGCTGATTCTATTCGAATTGCTAAATTCGAATTCAATTTGCAAAATCAATTCCAATTGTTTCATTCGATTTGAATTCTTTTGGCAGATTCGATTCAAATTGCTACATTTGAATTCTATTTTCAAAATCAATTCCAATTGTTTCATTCGATTCGAATTTATTTGGCTGATTCGATTCAAATTGCTACATTTTAATTCTATTTTTTGCAAAATCAATTCCAATTGTTACATTCGATTCGATTAACCAAAAAATTTATTTGTTGTTGCGCAAAATTGAATGAAAACTTAAAACTAGATTGATGACTTTTGGAGTACTTTTTAATTAACCCCTTTATCTAAGGTCACCATTCCACCGTGGCCAATGTACCGGCGTAAACCTCTACCCTGGCAGCGGCATAACCCCTCGATTATTCAAGCCTCAGCCTCGACTCATTCGTCCTCATCACGATCATCTTCTTCGGGACCATCTTCCCCAACCGAAAAGACCCATGGTCGAAGAGGCAAGGGGAAGAAGGCTAAGGATTAGTGAATCTTTGCCATCTTTACTTTTACTTTTCATGGATATTCATCATTTACTCATCACAAAAACATCATAACTAACTCATATCAAGAATCTTTCTCTCTCTCTCCTTCTAATTTTTAGTCTTCCATCCCAGAATCGCAAGGTTCTACAAGGTGCCACTTGTCTTCTCTCATCGTGTTTTTTAATTTATTTTATTTTATTTAAAACTTGTGAATGTGAATTAATTCTTGTAAGTACAACTAATTACTTATTTATTATTTTTTGTTTTTATTATTTTATTTTACATTTTATACTTATAATTATATCGATGAATATATTATTATTAAAAACCGATTTTTCGAGAATTAATTTTTGTTTATATGCAAGAAATGTTCCGGAAATCTTTCATATATGCTACTTTGCTTGCCGGCGGGAAGTGTTCCCAGAAAGTTTGTGTTTACGTGGCTAACACACACTTCTTTTTGGCTTGACGTGGGTTTTTCGCCTTTGACGTTTTGTCTCATTTTGTGGTGCAATCGATTGATTTAGGTTTTGATTTTTTTTGTTGGAGATAAATTTGAATTGTGCAATATATTTATTTTTATTAATATATTTCTATCGAACGAAGATGTTTGAAAAGTTTATCAAATCACTCTACATGGTTTGTATATACATTCTATATTTTCTAATTTTTTTTTGGTTGAATACTCCAATTTATATGCTATTTTGTTACTTGTAGGACTTTGAGGGTCAGAAGCGAGCCGAGAATTATTTTGAGAGAATCATCGTTCTCTCTGGGGTAAATATTCGTAAAGAATTGAATTTTTATTATAATTCAAACTTGAAATTCTTTTTTTTCTTTTGTTTTCATAGATCATAGGCCTTGTTGTTGGCTATGTTTTGCAGCAGTTTGAGTTAACCCTTGGTGTGCTTGGCTCTGGTTTTCTCCTTGCCGCTTTGGTATGTTTATTTTTCTATTTTTTTAAATCATAACTCGTCAAATTAACTTTTGAAATAAACTCTTTTTGGACTACTTCTAGATCACCATTCCTCCATGGCCAATGTACCGACGAACTCCAGTCAAGTGGCAGAAGCACGATCCAAAGATTCTTGATCCTTCCGCATCCAAAGAGTCATCTTCATCAACCAAAGAGAATCACCCGAAGACCAAGCCCAGCCCGAAGCCTAGTCCGAAGAAGGGTGGAAAGAAGCAGTCCTAATAATAAAAGAGTTGTAAAGCAAATAAAACCTTGTGAAATATCTTAGCATTTTTTATTTTATATTGTACCATTGTAATTTTTGCAAAATTTGCACAATTCAAGTCTGAATCAATCAACAATGTGTGATGTTTTGAATGTTTACTGGCAAAATTGTTTTGAAACAGTTATTTCACTTGCAATTATTAAAAATTTAATTTATATAAAATCCTTACTTGAATTTCAACAAATCTTGGTAATCTACGTTTATAACAATTTGAATTTAAAATGGTTTTAAAAATATTAATTTTTTACATTGGCAATGTTTAGAAAAGTGTTCATATTTTTGCGTTCAACTTGAGTGTGCAAAATGGTTTATAATTTAGATTAATCATCATTCAATTTTAATTTAAGCAATTAAAAATTGGCGATTGATATTGAAAAATATTGGTGAATGCAAAGAAAATTGAAATTTAATTAAAAGTTGCAGTAAAATTAGATTTTTTGTGGTTGTTGAATTAATAATTTGCTAGAACCTTTAAATGTAACGTTCTCTATGAATAACTCCTCAAAGTTTAAATAACAATACAGTGAAAGAGAGAAGTGGGAGTGTACCAGTTGCTTTTCCCTCCAAAACGGCGCGCTCCGCACAGCTGCCTCTCATTCTTTCTCTCCTCTCTTTGTCTCTCTTGAACACCACTTTCAAGCCGTTGACTTTCAAGGAACCCCTGTGTGTTTGTGTCTTGGCCTCTCTAGGACTTGAGGTCAAAAAGAGTGGAAGCCACAGATCTCTCACCTTGTTTCTTGTTTTGATTTGATTTTGTTCGTTTTTGAGTTTTGACATCCAAAACTTGCAATTATGATTGACCTGCAGCCCGCCGGTGACCAGGATATCAGTCGACGCGATCATCAAGCTCAGTATCTTGAGTTTCTCGATGATGAGGTTTGTTATTGGGTGGTTTTGGCGACTGAATTGAACACAATACTTAAAAAGTTAGAGCAGAACTAATTTAAAAGACATTCACATTTTTCTATTAAAAATGTGTACTTAGGAAAGTAGTCCTTTATATTATTTGACAAAAACACAAGAGCATAATTACGATTTTAACTTTTTTGTTAGACAACTTGGTAATGAATTTGTTTGAAATATGACTTTATTTATTGTAATTTGAATACAAAATGAAGTGATATAGATTTAAACTCTTTAACATAAACATTTCAACTTTGATGATTGTATTGAAAATCTAATCTGTTTAATCAGAATGACGAAGGCATCTACGCGGACGCTGTCAAGCAGATGATGAAGCATGGCGAGCAACGTTTGACCGTCAATGTCAACGATCTTCGCCGAAAGTTTCCAGCCCGTGCTCGTGCCTTGTTCATCAACTCGGTGGAAGAGATTGTCCTCTTTCAGAACGCACTCAAAGAGTTCATCTCTCACCGCGACCCAACCTTAGCCGCATTGTACGATGAATTTCTGATCGGCTTCGAGGGCAGCTTCGGAACGAAGCACGTGACACCGCGTAATCTCTCCTCGGAACACCTTGGGTCGATCATCGCCGTGGAGGGTATTGTCACCAAGTGTAGCCTGGTTCGTCCAAAGATTTCTCGTTCGGTGCACTACTGCCCGAAGACTGGCAAGAAGCATGAGAGAAAGTATACCGATGTGACCTCGTTGTCCTCGGGTTTGCCCACCTCGGCGGTCTACCCGACTGCCGATGAGGAGGGAAACCGACTGGAGACCGAGTATGGCCTCTCCACCTACACCGATCACCAGACGTTGAGTATTCAGGAAATGCCTGAGAAGGCTCCCGCGGGACAACTGCCCCGATCGGTGGACATCATCGCAGACAATGATCTCGTGGACAAGTGTAAACCCGGTGACCGGGTTCTGGTTGTCGGTCCCTATCGTTGTCTTCCAGCCAAGCAAGGTGCCTACACCTCGGGTACCTTCCGCACAGTAGTACTTGCCTCCAACGTGAACCTGTTGAGCAAGGAAGACACTCCCGATATTCTCGAAGATGATCTTCGACGTTGCAAAGACTTCTCGAAGAGGAAAGATGTTTTCGAGACCTTGGCTCGATCACTGGCACCCTCTATCTATGGTTATGAGTATATCAAGAAGGCACTGCTGTGTATGTTGCTCGGTGGCATGGAGAAGGTGTTGCCCAATGGTACTCGACTTCGAGGGTGAGTTCCAGAATATCTTCTATATATTAATGAATAATATTATAGTGGTTTTCTATGTTTCAATGTTCTGTCATTTTTCGTTTTCTCCCACACTTTTGTACTGTGAGAGTTACGGTAATTTCATTTCGCTTAAATGATTCGAATCTAACTTTTGTTGCGATTCGAATTTAACTTCCGTTGTGATTCGAATTCCCCACCAATTCGAATCTAACTGTCGATGTTGTGATTCGAATTCATTACTATCGTTATTCTTCGATTTTTTGCATAACTTAGAATTCGATTCGAATGTGATTCAAATTCGAACTTTTCCAATTCTCATCCGAATCACTAAAGCGCCGTCTGCTTGTAAAAATCTAAATTTTACTAAAATCAAATCAGAATAATATAATCAACGATCTAAAATAGTGCAACCAACTATTCTAACTTGTAACAATCTTTAATTCGAATAATCTAATTTGTTTCTATGTTTCAGTGATATCAATATTCTTCTGATTGGTGACCCGTCGGTGTCCAAGTCTCAACTGCTTCGTTACGTGCTGAACTGTGCTCCACGAGCCGTGGCCACCACGGGCCGAGGCTCTTCGGGTGTTGGTCTGACCGCGGCGGTGACCACGGATGGCGAAACCGGTGACCGTCGACTCGAGGCTGGTGCCATGGTTCTTGCCGATCGCGGTGTGGTGTGCATTGACGAGTTCGACAAGATGTCCGACATTGACCGAACCGCCATTCACGAAGTGATGGAACAGGGCAGGGTTACCATCACCAAGGCTGGTATTCAGGCCAAGCTCAATGCCCGATGCTCGGTCCTTGCGGCAGCTAATCCCGTCTATGGCCGATACGACCAGTACAAGACACCGATGGAGAACATTGGTCTGCAAGACTCGCTTTTGTCTCGTTTTGATTTGCTTTTTATCATGCTCGATACGAACAATGTGGATAATGATTCGGAGATTTCAGATCACGTGGTTCGCATGCACCGTTACCGAGCGGCTAATGAGCAGGATGGTGATCGTAAGTTGACTTTTTGACCGTTGCTAAAATGTTTCTAAAATGCTAACTTTTTGAATCTTTCGAAACAGCTCTACCCATCATCTCGAGTGCCGATTTTCTGTCAACCAAAAACCCAAATAAGATGGAGATCGAAGAGCAGACTGACATCTATGAGAAGTATGATCCGTTGTTGCATGGCAAACGAAAGCGAAGGTAAGGTTTTGATTTTTGGAGAAATTTTTTGAATAGCTCATTTATTTTATATTTAATTTGATGCAGAGAGAAGATTGTCTCGATCGACTTCATGAAGAAGTACATTCACATTGCCAAGAAGATCAAGCCCCAGCTCACCAAGGAGGCGTGTGACATCATTGCACAGGAGTATGCCAAGTTGCGCAACTATGATCTCGAGCAGAATGATGTCGCTAGGGTAGGTTTATTGAAGTTTTATTCTTTTTTTACTCACTCCACCTCAATTTGAGTTTTTTTGCTATTCTCTTTCTCTGAATATTGTCTTATATATGAGTTTCTCTTTATAGACCCAACCAATTACAGCCCGTACTCTGGAGACCCTAATCCGTCTGGCTACGGCGCATGCGCGAGCCCGTTTCTCTAAGTCAATCGACCCGGTTGACGCTAAATCCGCCGTGGAGATGGTTCAATTTTCGCACTTCAAAAAAGTCCTCGAACGACCACGCAAGCGAAGGCGCAACGCGGAAACCGGCGAGGAGGAATCCGATTATGAAGACATGGAAGAGGAGGAAACCGAGGAGGTTCTACCCACCAAGAGACGATCTCAACCCGAAGAACAAGAAGAATCCGTTCAAGAAGGTGATGTGCCGATGGAACAGGAAGAAGAAGTGGCACCAGCGGCACCCGTTTTGCGAACCACCATTGAAAAGGTGGTCGATTTGGATGCTGCCCGACTCAAGGATTTCCGAAGTCACCTCTTCCGGGTGTTCCAACAAAAGATGTCCAGTTCGATTCTACTCGAAACCGTGTTTGAATTGATGGCCGCCGAGGGATTCTCCCGTGATGAGATCCAGTCGGGCTTGGTGATTATGCAAGATAAGAATCAAGTGTTCGTCTCTGGCGACACTGTCATCATGGTCTAAAACATATATTCTCATCATTTCTCTATCTCATCTCAATCTAATCCATTCAATACCTCATTTATTATATTTTAAAAAATAATTTTCAATTTCAACTCAATTTTAACTTTTTATAATAAATATTTTTAATATGTGTGTATTTTTTTAATATTTGGGTTTATTTATATCCTATTACTAATATATTACAAATTAATAAAACTTGATAATTAGATAATAATGTTTGAATTGGACTCGAATTAATGAGGATTTTCGAAATCATCTTCAAAAAATGGCCAGCTCGATTTCACTGGAAATCGTGTTTAGTTATTAAGCAGAATAATTATAAGAATAGAATAAACGAATTTCTGGAGAGTTTTTTAATAAAATAATTATTTTGATACGTTAGACAATATAAAAATAAGCAAATCTAAAGCGAGATCCGACAGTTTTCTTTGGATCACAGTTACCAGTAACAAAAATAAATAAATAAAGAAAGCAACAAGTCTAGCCGGCAATTTGGCGTACGCGAAAGAATTGATCCGAAGACTTTAGTCTCATTCGTGCCAGGGGAAACAAGAAGGATGTCTCACCCGAGCCACACCGATCAAAGCTATAGTGAAGAATCATGATCGCTTCATGAGCGTACTTTATGGTGGAGAAGTGTTCCAGAAACCGAAGAAATGCATGTCGAGTTTCAACCCCTGCCAAACCATTGACCAAAGATATGGTGAGGAAGAAGTATGCTGCGGTGAGGAGGACCAAGGGGATAAAACGACCCCGGGTGAGAAGAGCGAACGAGTGACCCAAAGCTTGACACGAAACGGAGGTTAGAAAAAAGATTAGCACGAGATGAAGGTAGATTCCGGGATGGACTGCACTGTAGATGTCGATTATGGCTACGAAAAGTGGCACTAGTAATACCATGGGAAGGATTTCGTGCAGGGATTTGGCGAGATAAAATGCTCCAGATGTGTACCAACCTTAAGTGAGAAATCAAATATTATATTTTACTATAGTTTTTAAGGGATTTCAATTATGTTCCTTGTTATTGTATTTTTGAGCAAAATATACCAATTTTAGTTAGTTTTAGTTAACTTATGCATATGGTCAGTAAACAGGTAATCAGTAAAATTTAATAATATAATTTGATCAATATTTTAAGTTATTATAATTCTCCTATATTTTAAATTAGGGCTCTCAGCTTAATTCAAACGAAAATCGAATTAGAAGAAAAACGGCACTTTAGGACCAATTATGAAGTTGCTTTTGTAGATAAGTGCAGTTTTTTCGGCGTTTGGGTTAAGCTGAGAGCGAGTAAGGTCGTGGGTTTCTATGTTTATGTTCTGACATTTTTGGTTCTATGCTATTTTTGTTGTACTGTGAAAGTTACCCTACTTCCACTGTGCTTAACCGATTCGAATCTAACTTTCATTGTTGTAATTCGAATTCTTCACCGATTCGAATCTAACTTTTAATGTTGTGATTCGAATAATAAAATATGGCTCTAAACTTAACCAGTATTTTTGTTCGGAAACTTTCACATACACTAATTTGTATTACTAGTCTTGAAAGTGTTGAGTTTAGAGCCACAAATAAAATCATTTTTATAAATCATATATACTGAATATACTGAAAACAATTAAATAGATTTCCTTTTTTAAATAACTACGGGCAAAAGTGCTAGTCTATAAATTGAATCAACACAAATCTTACCATTTCTGGTTTCATTGCGAAAATAGATAATCTCCCGAGCCAAAGTGATAGCGCCTTGAAGCACGGAGACAAAGAGAAAGCAGAGGACAACGACAAAAGCGTAGCGTGTGCTGAGCAATACATCATCGACTCCCGCACAGATCTGTTCCGCGACATTGCCGTCAAGCGAAATACAACTGGTGGGTTGGGCAATTTTGGAATCAAACAGATAACGCATAATCCCAGCGTAGATTAGGTAAAACGAAAAATATGCTAACCAAAAGGGCCAGAAGTAACCCCGAAGGTGACACAGATAGCGATGAGTCAGATTTAGTACAAAGCTCAGTTGAAAGCGAACCATATTCAGTGGAATTCCGGTTTCAGACAACTGGGTTTCTTCTAAACTGACCTGTTCCAGTTTAATTTCTTTGCTTAACTTTGCAAGTTGAACAACCGTTTGATTTTGTGAGTCTTGACAGGAAAGGGTAACCAACTGTTCGATTGGAAAGTTTGAGATAACTTCTGGTTGGATTTCTTTCGAAACCTTGCTAATGTGTTCTGCAATTTGATCGGGTGGACCGTGATAAATGCAAAGACCACCTCGAGCTAAGCAGTAGATTTGATCAAAGAGGTGTAGAATGTCGTGGTTTGGTTGATGAACACTGACCACTAATGCTATGTTATGGCTTCGGGATAAAGCTCGAAGAGATGATATTAGCTGCAAGTTTAAATTTTTTCAAGATAAGATGAGTAAGTCAAAAATGGAAAAAGTTAATTGCAGATTAAGTTAGAATGTTTTTATTAAAAATGATAAAAGCGCCATCTGTCGGGTTACGTAGGAACCATCAAACTCTATTTACCAACTATATTTAGTTAGGGCTCTCAGAAAAACCCAAACACCGTAAAAACTGCACTTATCTACGAAAGCAACCTTATAATTGGCCTTAAAG
>WURS02451313.1:0-14184 GCA_011762765.2 Rhinocypha anisoptera
AGTTTTGTCTCCGTTTCAGTGGGAGGAGACGAAACTCCTCTGCCGATCCCAGGGATACTGGGACTGGATTGTGAAAGAGGCAATCCAGATCCGGCTACATCATAATACAATGAACAGAGACACCGGCTACAACATCGGGAAAATGTGGGATCACTCCTGAAAATCCAAGGTGACGGACGACCAATCGGGAGATGCCGAGAGAGGAAGATGACGACGGCCAAGCAATCTGCGGCAGCCTGACCTTTGAAAAACTGTATATAAGCAGACAAATTTCGATGGACTGGCATCTTGAATTCCTGAATCCATGAAGACGATGGGTGAGTCGCACATCGAAACGTTGGAGCGGAACACGGAGGACCTGACCCAGTGTGAAACCTGAGAGCTTTTCACCCAGATTATTCGCCGGGAAAACACCCGATCATACAAGAGACATGACTGGTTTTGACAATTATCGTCAAAACCATTCATGTTTTATTTTTTGTGGAAATATATAAGAACTACGACCTCTATTTGTTTATTAATGGTAGAATGTTATTTAAAAATGGTAAGATTTCAGTGAAATCTAATTAATTTTTTAGCTTATATTTTCTTAAACTGAGAAACAGTTTCTGGTGTTATTTTTTTTAAGTTTTGAATCATCATATTCAAAAATGACAATAACTCAGCATGACTTCCCCACTTCTTTTGTTGACTGACCCAGGTTTTTTTTAGCTCTTTATGTAATACTCTAGATACAGGAAAAATCAGTGGGAACTTTATAGAGCTTTTAATGATGAAAATAAAGGAATAAAAATGGTCACACAGGAAAATAATCAAACCTTGTAACTTTTATTAGAAATTCTGTTTACTCACGATATCGTTTATCACAGACTGTTTTGATGTTACCGATTATTTGGTGAATTGATTCCTCTTTAATATATCATAACATTATATGGCCGAGTTCCATATTTTATTAGTTTTCTACCTTGCTATGTCTCTGTATTCACATGGAACCTATGTAAGAAATAACTTTTATTTTCAATTTTATGACAGTTGTCATGTTACCATTACTTATAGTACTATGTGCCTTTCACAAGAAACACTATGTGTTTCATTTTAATAGGAAGAGAGGGAGCTTACCGACATGGAGGTGAGTCTCCATCGAACGAGGAGCCTTCTGGGTGAGAAGATTATTCGCCTCCGTCACCTGGAGCAGTCACTTCAGAGGGCTTCCCTTGCCTCAGCCTGTGCAGCTGCTGCGGCTGAAGGCAAGCCACAGGCCACAGAAGAACAAACTAAGAGAACCACTGCTATTCCACCTCACATTGAGAGGACCTCTGCTGGAGGAACAGATGCCACACTCAGTGATTTGTCATCACACAGTGGGAGCTCAGGTTTCAGCAGCACTGAACTGGGCACAGAAACGACAGGTTGTCATTCATTGTGTCACCTCCTTTTAAAAATAATCATTCAGGTCTCAATCATTTTAATATTTATTATAGCCAATCGACTGTCTTTCCTCACTGGAATATAGCTTGCAGGTTTTGTCAGAGCGTATCTTATAACCCATACATTTGGTTCAGTTTGTGGCAAAAAGCAATTGTTTTGTGAAAATGTGTTGATATGCCCTTGTTTTTTATAAGCATTTGAATTGGATTATTGAATGAATGATAAAAATGTCATCTCTACTGTGGTCATATTGACCGACTTGGTAAATCATAATATTTTTCATTTTGATACTTTCATTCTCCTATTTCCTTCTCCAGCCAAGTTTAATTCAGTGCATGAGATGCTACCACCTTTTTTTAAATTAATAGTTAAAATTTACTATCATGGTGTTTTGTTCCAGTTATATAAGTATAATATAAGATTACATTTTTGATTCTACATGATCCAGAATGTGAAAATGTAGTGCAGATTGTGGTCTGTGGTCATTGACTTTGAAAAAATGTTAATATGTCTATTTTTACTACATGTAACATTGGCAGTTTTTGATCATAGATCCTTGTTTTGTGATGGTTAAAATCAAGCTTTAAAATTGTGGTGAGATATGAATTTGTGTAACCTAGGTTTCATTTTAGTGCATTTTAATTATAAAAGAGAAACTTTTACATAAAATGCATGAAATTAGAAAGTTTAAATGTTTTTTCTGAGAAGATGGATATTGGAAAATTTTGTAAACAATGTAATGTGTTTACCGAGTAATAAGAAGCCGAGTGTACAACTTGCACATGACAACATATGTGTTTCCTTTGATGAGAATGCTGTGTTACATAAATAATATTTCAGATATTCCTAAGGTTTTAATCATAGTTAATTCCCAAGACAGTTCATTGAGGAAAAGACCCATTTTTTATAAGAAATTTAGTATTCTCCCTGTGAGCCTTAAATTATGACTTTCTATTCTTTTATTACCTGGTCAACTTTTGTTAAAAAATTAATTTTTTCAGGGAGAGCCAATATAAATGATGGTCAAGCCAGAAATTACCAGGAGTCCTCAGCCATTGTGCAAAGCCTTGAAATACTCAATTCTGAAATTCGCAGCATATGGGAAGTGTTAAGCAAACAGCATGGACTTGGTAATATAAAAATGGGTAAGCCATATTTTTTAGTTCCACTTATTGATTACCCATTAAGTTTAATGTGCAAATAAAATATTTGATGCATCATATTAATATTTAGTCCTAATCTCATCCATAACATTTGAAAATGATATCATTACACAGTACTAATATTTCTCTGCCAATATTATTATTGAGGATTTGAAAAATGTTAGTATAGAGTTTAGCTTAAGAGTCAACTACATAAAATATGTATGATGAGGAAGATACTGAGCACTCTTTAATCAAATAACACTGAAAAGGTATTTTCAATACATAATTAGGAAATTATGGCTTATAATGGCATACTAATGAATATATCATGGTTTATCACTATTTGGTCATTAATTTGTTTGTATCTCTTGGGATAAGATACAATAGAAACAACTGGTTAAAGAGTCATATGGACCAAGTAGTTCAAAGGTGTAACAATCTGTCACACAAGAAACATTTTCATCAACATTTATAATTGGTTAAGTCACATTCTCTCTCTCTCTAACTTGCAACCATTTCAGAGCAATTAAAAGGTTGCATCAGCCATTGAATATGTTGCTGAGGGTGTTACTATGATTTTAGAATCTTTAAATTTAGTTGTCCCAATTGGTTACCATTTGCATAATGAATCATATTAAGATTTTAATATAGCCATATAGAAACAGTCTACTATATCACTTCCTTCTTGGTTGCATTCATCTTTGTAATTAATTTGTACTATGTGCTGTTGGCAGTTTAAATTCACAGTAAAAATTACTTTACACATGAAGGTATGAAAGTTGGGAGGTTGTCATTTATGAGACCAAAGTAACAACAGTATTACTTTTTCATGTTGTCATCTTGGTTTTTTAGTGTTCAGCTTTAGATCAAAACTGTTATATAAACACAATGTAGATAAATTGATAAGAACCATAATGGGGGTGAGGAGAGAAGATGAGATGACCATTTGAGTGGTGCTGCAAAATGCATAAATCCACTTTTTACTAGGTATACTTATAGAATCTGGAGTATATTAAAGCACGGTCTTACTATTATGAATCCTACCACCCTGAGTTTTTGGGGATGATGAACAACAAGGCAAAATAAGTGTTGAGACATTATGTTAAAATGTGTCAAAAGTTACATTTTGTGCCAGAAAAAAATATTTTTCATCATTAAATACTTCTACTTCCACGTATTGCCCTGCAAGCCGCCACGAGGGTGTGTGGCAGGAGTTGAGCCACCGCCAAATACAAGCATTAGTAAATCAGAACCAAAATATTCCAGGCACTGTAATTACTCCTGGACAATATTTCATTGGAAATTAATCCTCAGTGAACACCAGAATGTTTTTATATGGTATATCATTACTATGACTGTATTGGTTGACACTTGTATTTTTTAAATTCAAAACTCTTGCATGCTTTTCTTCATTGATTTTTATATGAATTGATTTCATTAAATGAACAGAGCCCTTCAACTCAATATTCGTCCTAAACTATGGAACCCTCTTCTGTCAGTCCAAATCCAAATTTCTCACCACCATCCAGTCTATCACTCTTTCCTTTTCTCTATGTTTTACCGTGCTTTGCAGTAAAACTTGGAGGGGATCATGATTTTCTCTGCTCTCTAAAATGACACGTGCAATCAGTAATAAAGCATGGAGAACCAATGTCAGCCCATTAGTTCTCTTCCTTTTTGGATAATTTCAAACTTTTTGCTCAAATCCAGTCTCTCTTATTTACAAGACTTCCCTCTTCTGTCATCTAGTTTAAAAAAAAGAGATAGTCGAATAATACTTTGTGATGTGTTGCATTGATGATAACACAAGCTCTGACATTTGGGACTGGATAAATCTGCTGCTGAAGTGGTATTGATCCACTTGATTCAGAAAAAAATAATTGCAGAAAACTCCCCATAACAATTAGCATATACCACAAGTACGCACCATAGAAACAAAGTAAAAATGCTTGTCCACTAAGTCAATGTCTAAGTAGGTCGCCTCTCTGAAGACCATAGAGCATTGGAGCTGGTCAAGTAGTTACTTTCTGACTCCCTTCTCTCAATCATGATTGAACATTTTGGTATTTGTTGCAGTATGCATACATAAACATTGCCATCAAATCTACAAATCAAGAGTGGATGAAAACATAGGTTGTTGATGAGAGAGCGCACTGAGTTGTTTTGAGGGGAAAGGGGAGAGGGTTCACTGAATAGGTGTAAGAGAAAATATGTGTATAAGTATAGTATTTCTGGGATGAAGGAGGAGAAAGTGAAATTTGAGAGAAGGAATTTAATGATTAAACCCGTTAACACACACTACCTGAGAGAAGAGGGGAGGTTAGTGAAAGACAGCACAGATAGTCTAGTGACAATAATTTTAAAATTCAAACGCATGCATTCCTATTTCTCTTGACCTTCTTGAGAATTATTGCTTCTTATTGTTGTGTGTCTGTCTAAGGTTGTCTCTTATTTTGAATAAAAATCGTAGATTCAGAGTATTACAATCTTGGCAACAAATATGAAGAAACATTATTCTTTCACAAAGGATTTTTATGAATTCCTGGAAAATACTGTTGATGAATTCTTCTCTACATTTTCACTTGGTTTGGTGGCTGATGACTTATGCTTTAATGGCTAACTATGCCATCATCTACTTAATAATCAGCACTCTTTGTCCTAAGGACAATGGTGGAGTTAGCCATTGTAGTGTCATCCAGCAGCTATTTTACTTGGTGAAATCCTGAGAATAATTTATCAATTAATCACTCATAACCTTACACTCATTGTGAACAAGAAAAAATTCATAATGACCCTAAAATAAATAAGTCATCACTATTTTTAATATTAATTTTCTGCTTCATTAAAGAGCATTATCAGAATTAATGAACGTACATATTAATAAATTCATTTAAGTTTTTTCTCTTTTACTATTTGTTCATGTGAACCATTAATTTGAAGTTTGCATCAACAAATTTGCTAGTCTGTTAAAGGAATTTTTACAAAATATAAAAAAATTGAATTTTCTCTGTTTGATACATTTCAATTACAGTTAAAAATCGATTCTCCAGGCTTATGAAGAGAAGACATAAAATTGATCGGAAACAGCAGATAATCCAAAATTAGGTATACTTAATTTTTTACAGTAGGTCTATGCCTAATGTAATTGATGTGTATTTCTCATTTTTCATTTCCATTATCCTTGTGTGTTTTATGATCTTTTAAGTATATTCCAACCAACACATACTTGCTCAACTTTATCATTTTCCTATGAGTGCTTTGCAGGCCCTTGTAAAGGTTGAATGCTACCAGTTATTTCATTGTATTCTTATATAGTTATTATAATTTATTATTCTATAACTTTTAGAAATTCATTCCAAGGATTTGAATATATTTTATGCTGGAAAGGGCACTTCAACTTCTGTAACATATGTGATAACAAGATTAGGATTTTAAATTAATTTAACTCTTCTGCTGCTATAACTAATTTTAATTAAATCAAGTCCTTGGGTCATTTTGAAAACTCCATTAAAGTGACTATGATGGAAATGAAACATGAAAAAAATGTTGCTTGAGTATTTTGTTGAGTAGTGTCATTGGAGTCACTCACCTATTATCCTTGTGTTCTGTTTGTCCCTGAGGTTTGACAGTTGCATGATAGTTGAAACCATAGCATTCGTATTTCTGTATACATACTAGGGGTTAGCCATCAGAATCATGCCATCTTGTATGTTTGAGCATGTAGTTTCTCCTTCAGTGATAGTTCAATCCTGAAATTCCTAATAATACATTCCATTTTAAACAATAATAGTAATGGTACCGATACTTTCCCTTAGGAAAAGGATAACTTCCTGTCTGAACAATGACATCACATTTTTTCAAGTTTATTTTGTGCCTGCTTTTAAAAGGCATCAGAGCACACCTTTTTTACTCTCAATCCTATGGCATTACTAAAAACTTACCCTTAAAAAGTGAGGTGAGGGGAATATTCCAGTAAGGAACATGTTGGTTCCTATGTGTTTTGTGGTGCCAAGATTTTTTCCAGCACACTCTTAACTTTTATTGCCAATCAGCCCATCAATCAACTTATGCTCTTTATATGAAAACTATTATTAGCCAATCTATTGACCCCAAATTTTTCAATAGCATCAACTTGACATCTACAGCTACCATGTTTTTCATCAAATGTCTGGATACACCTATATAAATATGTTATTTCTAGAGAGTTCTATGCAGTAAATGGTTAATTATTTCTAACAATTTGTTTCTATATATTACATAAGTATATTAATTAATATCTTCAAAATAGGCTTGAATTTATTTTCATACATCACCTGAAATGTGCTGGCTGAAAAAGACTTTGGCAGACTTTGGGTAAAAGATGCAAATACCCTTAGCTCAATAAAAATTGGTCATTGAGTTTTGGTATTGTATTAGTCTTATTGTGCAATATTTTTAAAGCTATTTTTTTCTTCATCTACTTAGATCCATTCCAAAGATAAGTCAACATTTTAACAAAGATGAATACTAAGCTCTTCCCAGTAGCACACCCATTGTTCTCGCATGTTCCAGTCTCATCGCCATCATCCATTAGTAGGCTAACTCAGTCCCAAGTAGCCCCATTTGGTAGGTTTACTCATTGTCTTTCCTCTTTCCATTTCTCCCTTTCCAGCCTCATCCTTACCACAAACTTTCTCTCAATTCTGAAATCATATATCTTCCTTTTTCTTCCCCTGGCTCCCATTTTTTCATCCCTTTGATTCATCTTTCCTTTTCCTAATCATTTTGATCACAGCCCTTTCTGCACCTACTCATTTTAACACCTTATTCTGTCTTCCTAACTTATTTTTTCAATTTTTTATCAACAAGATTTCCAAGGTATTTAATTCTTCTTTCTTTCTCAATGTATTTTTTCTATACATTTACACCCTCCACATAAGAACCCATAAAGAGATTCCTTGTCCTTTTAAATCCATCATTTCACATTGTTATTTTGGGAGTAAATGAAGTAACTTTGGAGTTTCCACATGACAATTTATTTACCATGACCATGGTTTTTTAGCAAGGCTACATCAACACCTGATGATGTAGCCTTGCTACGAAACCATGGTCGTGGTAAATAAATTGTCATGTGGAAACTACAAAGTTAGTTCATTTACTCCCAGTATGCCGGAATTCAACAAAGTTTCGTCTGAGACAGTATCATTGTTATTTTTCTTCTTTAATATATAAATCATATTCTGTTTATATCCTATGTACTTTAAATGTACCTCATTCATAATCTATGTACTTTAAATTTACCATATTCATCTTTCAATTTATTCTTAAATCTATATCTTTGTCCTCCCCATCATATTTTTTCTTATTCATCACCATTCTGTTTTCCTTACTCATGATGTTTAGTTCTTCTAACATTTTAATTACTTCCATATTACTTTCAGTTAATGTACCATTATCCACAATTCTCTTGCACTTCACCCTGCTCCCTCCAAGACTTATTCCACTCTTGCCATCAATGCATAGTAGTAGTAATAATAGTAATGTTTCGGTGAGAATTATTATAGTTATGGAAAAGGATTTATTTCTCAAAACGTACTTCATGTTATATGGGTATCAAGCACATTTTTCTCAGACAAAGTTGGCAGTAACTAATGCTCTAAAAGGAGTTGTTAGGGCTTCATGATGGCACCTCATTTTTTTTTATCATTTGAAAAATTATTTTATGTGATAAGTTGTACCGAGAGGTAGCTAAATAAATGCTTGCGTACCACTAGAATGTACATATAATAATGGAGAATGTAACTCTGAGTGTTAAACTGGCATGTTACCATAAGAACTGTTGTATCTGCCAGTACCCTTTCTAAATTTTTCATCGATAGAATTTATTTATACTAGAATGTACATTGCCAGCTGATTGTATATAAATTATCATGCAAATTTCATTCCAGTTAATACATTAATAATTTATAATAATATAAATAAAATAATTATAGTAAAGTCTATATAATTCCATATGCATATTTATTAAAATAACATCATAAGATTATATTATTTGACAATTGTGAGACATGGTTCAATTTCTTCATTTTAAACTTATTTTAAATTATATTATATATAAATAATGGAATAAATGCAATCCCAACTGTCCTTTTTTTAAATTCTCACAACTTTCCTCTGTTGCAAATTATATTTTGTACAGAAACTTTTCATTCAAGCTCAAGCCTGGACCACTTACAAATTACTTGAAAATGAATTGTTTGTCCTCTCATTTTTGGTTAAATGTGGCAATTGACCACTTTCCTGCTGTGATGAATTGTAAGGGATTGGTATTTCCTGTGTATTTGTTCATAACTATGAAAACAACAGTTCTCAGCATCTTCAGGTTCATTGTTGGAACTGGTTGTTGGCCACCTTCTTTGTGAGGGGCAGTCATCAATATGAGTAAATAATATTAGGTCCATCTCATGTATTGCAATAGAAGGCACATTACAAGTGTTGCACACCATACTCCCACCTTATTTATTTATACTAGAATGAACTACTAATTGAACCAGTAAAACATCAAAAAGAAGGTGGCATACCCTCTGAAGAAAAAGAAACCTCACACAGCTATCCATTTCCTTCATTTGAAGTGGGAATTATGGAGATTCATTTTGACCTGGTTACACTTATTGGCATTTACTTCCCATCATGTAACACAGTAGTGATAAGGTGAAGAAACTTCCATTGTGGGAAGACAAGCCTAGAAAGATGAATCCCATTACAACCCTATGACAAAAGAAGAGAGGAAATAATAGAAGCATACAGTGTAACTACCACCAAAGAAGGCAAAGATATAGCAGTTAATATGGCAATGCTGAGTGTATTCTGTAATTATCTTGTGTTCTAGTGACAGACTACACTTGTAAGGATAAAACAATCACCAAAATGTATTACCAGGGCCAAGTTAGGAAACCATCAAGGCAACATGATATGAGGAATAATAAAGGAAATATGCTTGCTGCTCACCAATAAACGAACAGGCTCATTAAGTGTGGTAGGTTGTAGAATGCATTGTTGCTTAGGGGTACCAAATGTTTACCCATCATCCATATTCACTAGATCTCTTGTTTTCTCAGACTTATAGTTCTGCTTTCCTTGAATGAAGATCCCAGGATGTTAAGGTTATTATGGAAGTGAAATTAACAACCAAGATAAGTCATTCTACAGCAATGGTCTCAGCCATTTCATGAATCCATGACGTTTGGTGGCAGTTTTGTAGAGGGGTAATCTTCAAAACAAGATTTGATTTTCAGGCCATAGATAAATCATGTCACAATGGTTGGCTTCATGAGTATGCATGGCTGCATGAAAGCATGCATTCTTTCCATGTATTTTTAAAAAATGATTTCCAAGAATTGGAAGGTGAATGACTTTCTTCTCTGTTGAAACCACACAGTGATCATTTCATATCAGTCATTTCTTGGATAAGTTTTTCTTCTTAATAGTGTTTCCTCAAAGTTGATCAAAAATAGTAGGAAGACACTACTGTCTATTTTTTGTGGCTCTTTGGTATTCTTGAGCCTATGGCTTTGATACAGTTAATGCTTGCCCTTTGTAAGATTTTCCACAAGTTCATCTGACCTTGTTGGTACTATAATATCTGGGAATGATGAATAACATAACCACGTCTTCAGTTCCAGAATTGAACTGCCAAGAAAATATGGCATCTGTCACTACATTTATTTCTGGATAAAAATATGGCAAAAGAAATGATAAACTACATCCAATATATTACAAATACCAATTTGGTTTTTCCACCAACAGCTGATCCTTTGCTCTGCATAGGTTAACTCTATGTGACATGTAGGTATGTCTAGTGTGGGTTCTGTACATCATCTTTAGTTTCTGCCCTGATAGAGATAGGCACTAATTAAGGTTGCTGTTTCCTTTTTCATTATTTTTGGTATCTTCATCACCATTCTTAAGAGCATCACTTGTTTCACAATAGTCTCTGTAGATGTTGTCTTACTGAAAGTATTTTCTTTAACTGTCTTAAACAAGAGCCTTTTCTCATTGCTGTGGGAAACATGATTTGAGATTGATGTAAGTTGAAAATAGTTTTGAGATTGATAGGTGCTGAAAATAGTTTTGATTGCTACTTTCCTCAGCCAAGGGTGATGGTTGGAGGATGCATAAATGTCATTTGGTATGCGTCTTCCTCTCAATGGGGCATTATTATGATTCCTCTTCATTGGTAGATCTGGAAATGGTTGTTATATGGCTTCATCAGTGTTCATGGGAAATTTAATAAGTTATTTTGCCTGTAATTTTTACTTTTATATTTTTGTTGCATCAACAGCTGTGTCTTGTAGAAACTCCTCAAGTTTTAGAAAACTCAACTAGACAAAATATCACTGATGCCCAAGGCAGGACTCAAAACCTGTGACCCTTGGGTAAACTGACAATCATGCTATCCACCAGGCTAACCCATCTTCAGGATTACCTGTGGTTGACTATTTTTGACTGTAACATATGGCATTTAAACCTTATGATTACAATTACTTTAATGAACAGTAACATTAAATATAAATAATTAATATTGTTTCAACTGGACAAAAATCATCTGAAATCTTAAAATAAATATTATAAATTCATCCTGAGAACAAGCATCCTGCTGTGGAAAAAGACTTCATGTTTATGACTTTTGTATTTTTATGAAAATATTTATATTTTAGTGTCCTTGAACACATTTTTATTACTTAGCTAATAATGAATGAATAACTTTAAAATTGTTAATTAAAGTAATAATCTGGCATTTATAAATCTAACTTCCACTATATTCAGCACCTATAAGTAACCAAGACCAGTCCAACAGATGTAATACTTGGAAAGTAACACTGATCATTTATCTATATATTTCACTTTTTATGGAACATCTTTAATCTAACTAAATCAGTAAGCTGGAGATAGTGTTATTTGTAACTTTTTAATGTCTTTTCTAAAAGTAACATAAGAAAACATTTTACTCACTCTACTTTCTATTATTTAATTACTGGAGCAAAAAAACATAAGAGTTAAGTCTTAGAGATGAAAATAATTAATTGGTTACAGCACCTTAACAGTTTTAAGGTGCTTGATTCATGAATAAAGCCAAGAAATCCTTACTTTTACGTACATTAATGCTCATTGTTAGATATAATCCACATTGTGCCTTAGAAATCTCATCTTCAATGTCAGTGATCCTGTCCAAATATTGGCCAGTGTTTAAATTAGAATAATAATAAAATAGTGAAATATCATACATATTTCCTTTTAAAACAATAAAAATAATAAGATTATGGTTAAGTTTTTTTCCTAAATTTCCATTGTCAAATTTTTGCTTAAGACCTAAATTTCTACCTTCCCTGCTGGAGTAGCTTGGATTAACAGCATCAGCAGTAAAATGGAAAGTTGGCCAAGGAGAATACCGCTTTGGCAAATGTTATATTTTGGCTGTTGTTATAGTTTTCTAAGAGACATGTCAGAAATATAATTTAAGAATTGGAATAATCATTGTAGAAAGTATTATACAAATTTATAATAATAATATATTTGTTCGCCTTTAAATATTACAATATATGTCAGTGATTTTGTGCAGTAAAAATACAAAAAACATCATCAAAAAAAGATCCTTCAGTATAAGAAAGTCAGTTAAAACATAACGAACACAATAGACCAGAGACAAAAAAAAAGAAAATAAAACCCAGCCTATACTTGCTAATCAGCAGATCAAGCAAATGCTTGATTGTCTGCAGTAAATTTTTTGAGGACATAGTATGCCTTTTATTCCAAAGTTTTTTAAATCTGAGATTTAAACCTGGTAATGCCCAAGTTCTTAAATTTTTCAGGCAATTTATTGTACAATTTAATACCCACATAGAGTGTTTTTTTTTGATAATGTGTAATATGGGATTGACCTAAGTGCGTTTATGGGCAGATATTTATTAAAATGATATTATATTTCAAAAATCATCATAAAATTCATGTCAAATCAGACTAAAATATGCAAGTCCTTTATACTTTGACTAATTGAAGCTATAATAAAAGGATTGTGTGTAAATACTTAGTTACAGATCCTAAAAAAATAAAGATTCAGCAAATGGTTGATATGTACTGTTGAATGAAGTTTCCTATTTGGTTGGGTAGTTATGCCACTATGATAAACAATAATTTTGTGTAGTAGATGTATTTTGTTGGGGATTTGTAGTTGTCAAAAATAATTATATACCAAGCTGAAGTTTTGTCTGATATTTCCATCAGTTGCGAAATTTCTCTTCAATAAAAAAGGTTTGGCTTAGACATTATATGTAATTTAAATAAATATTGGTTGTGGTAGTGAGAAGCTATGGTGTAAAAGTTCAGAAGTTATTTATCTCTGATGAGCATAGCACGAATATAGAGATGAATGAAGAAGTCTTATGAAAATGAAATCTGTAAATAATTCTATTTATCTTTTGTCATTTTGTAAATGCATGTAAAACTGAACATTAATCACAAATGAAAACATCAGAAAGAATTCCATGAATACAACCTAGAATATATTTAAATCTTCAAATTAAAAACTTAATAGTAAATATTTTCTGACTTATTGTTTCTTAATAGTAATGATTACCTAGATATTTGAACTCACATGAAGAAATATTTTAGTATGTCCTACACACAATACTGTATATATCACCCTTTATTTATAATGATCCGAAACTATTGATAATTGTGACATATATATATAGCCAATGATAGTATTGGTATATCTGTGTAAATTTTCTATTTCCCATGAAAGAAAGTATTACTGTTGCCTTCTTTTGAAGGAATCTATAACGTTGTTTCCACAAATAATGATTTTTTTAGCTCTGGGATATCTTTCCACAGGACCCCCTCAACTGGTACTCAATCCACCTCCCATGGGATGGCCAAGCATGCCCAATGCCCAGTCAATGAGACCCCCACTCACAGAACAACTTCAGTCATTCAGAAACCAGCACCATCTTGGCATTGGTCGAGGCAATCCAAGTCGTCCAACGTCACTAGCAGAACGTACCCAGAGCCTCAGGGCATGGTTAGGACAGGCAAGAATGGATGCGGCCTCAACTCATGCTAATACTGGTCTTGGAAGTCTTTAAAGGGATTAATTTATTTACCATAGTTTTAAGCTTTTGGCATCACATTTTGGGGATACCTCCTCCAACATGCGAATGTGATGCTTATAATGTGCCAACAATCTATTAAACCTCACATTGTAATGGAGCATGCCAATTTATAGAAAAAAAATAAAGAACTAGCAGAGCCATCCACTTGTATGTGATACTATTCTAGTCTCAAACTTGTGTTGTCATCATGATTCTGTTTTCTTGCTGAAAATTAGTCTATCTAATGAGGTATTCCCTGTAAAAAAAACTTCAGTGAGTACCCAAAAATATACAGTTTTAAATAAATGTAAGAGTTATTTTAATTACATATGTTTACATGATAGCCACACGATAATTGTGTGTTTTAAGATGTAATTCCACAAATTTCAGAATATTGTTAAAGATGTTTTATGTCATCTGACACATCAGTGTAATTGATGGTCCAGTGAGTATTGAAGTTTGTTGCCAAATGCATAAGCTATTTT